>KV429037.1:2260-165248 GCA_001632345.1 Daedalea quercina L-15889 | reverse complement strand
GCGTCTTATCACCTTGATGATCTAGGCGCTGTTTGGCGAGGCCAGCTCCCGTAGAGTCCACGTGGATTAGTCCACCCCAGCGGGTCCATTGGTTTGGGCTTTCGACACGTCACTCACGCGCTCCTCTTTTCTCAAGCGGCCATTTCTACTACAAGCGTATTTTTGCCTCTGCTTGCTTGGCTGCAGGGGCGGTATCGCTACTCGGTAGCCTCAGGTCCGACAATGGAGGTGCGGCGGACGGCTGGAACAGCTGGTTAAATGACTGGTGCGACCGCACTCGGAGCAATCTACTTCAATCCCCAGCTTTACAGGAGCAAACTAACCCATACCTATGAGAGGCAAAGAACCTGACTTTGATAGGTATGTTCTGTAATCTTAGCCTTCTAAGCACCAGGCACCTAGTAGCTACCTGGTTCGCAGAGTCCCCCGTCACGCGGGCGTTCGAGGAGCTGGTACCTTCGCATGCCAGGTGTCAACCGCTTACTGCAACTTCGCTACCTATTGGGGGCCTTTTCGCCTCATTTCCATTCCTTTTCCTTGCATATCTCGCTCGGAAGGCCGACACCCATTTCATCCGCCTGCTCGTGCTTCCAAGTGCTGTCGCGAGTGCGTTGTACTTCACCTACCAATACAAAACTCAGGAGCCCTGCTATCGAACTTTCGAGTCCATCCGCTGTAAGCTCATAAGCACGCTTCTGCACGATCTCTGTGCTGACGGGCTACAGTTTTGATCTGCCATTATATGATTGGGAAGTCCCTCAACTTCGCATCTGTACGAGATGATAGACTTAAGGTAGGGGAGAAGAAGCTCAGACCAACGAGGTAGATCCCGAGAACCGCGCCGATCCTACACTCTTTCTCCCGTGGCTGAGAGACGGTTCGAGCTCGCGTGTGCAATGCGAAGCATCGGCTGAGATTTCGGTCGTGGCGTCTACATACCACCACAGACAACATCTACCCAGAGAGGAGGCGTTCTCTCAGACGCTACCGTGTCCGAGTTCTTCCAAGCCCTTCCTCACCGTCAGCCTCTGCGATTCGCTGATCAAGCTGATCTCCGGTGTGGGCTCCCCAGAAGGTGGCTTGATGGTCTTGCTGGACCTTCCACTACACCTGCGCTACCGCCTCTCCACCGTCACGCATGTCCAATACACCTCTCCCGGTTGCTCTGGCCGTGAGTTGCCTGCATTATCACATACTACTCTCGGGTCTGCTCAGGCTATGCCGAAGTCGAGAAGCTTCAGTCCCACCTTCGTCAATGAGTGCATTTCCTGATTTGATGTCACGGCGAGCGATGTGCTGCTCATGGAGAAATTTCACTCCATGAATGATATGGTATATGAGTGATCTTGCCAGGACTAGGGAAGACATTACATCGTACTCACGGTGGGCACGCCCGGGGAGGGTTTGCGGACTGGAGAACGGCGAGTCCAGTAAGTCGCGCGTAACCAGTGAGCCCTCCCTTACTTCTGGTGAAAGGCATCGTACTGGATCGAAGACGACATCAAGGCTGAAATGCTCGACCGTCGTACTTGGTATGACTGGGAGCTAACGTCAGACTGACAAAGGCGTATGCTTGAACGTGCAACGCACTGCGAGCTAAGTGGCAGGACCACAGTTATCGTCTTAATAATAATAATCGGACATTGTTGAAAGACCAGACTACAACCACACAATGCCAAATAACCACCGTGGTTGGCGTTGATTGCCTTTTCGGGGAGGACATGTTCGACCAGAACGTTCACCTCGGGATCGGACCTTCACGTACATGGACTGATAGAGCCAACCATGCGGAAACTTGGCTCTGCCAAGGCACGTAGAATCGTCAACTATATACTTTGTCCTCGCCCGGTAAGTTCCCTCCAAGCGGCAAGCTACGGCGCATAAGTTCGTACTCATCGGTGCGCCGCGCTAGATTGAAACCATTCTATCCCAGGTTGGCGACACACTCGCTATGGGAAGGGTGAGATTCCGGCATCCACTTCATAAGCAATAAATTAATGCGTGGGAAGCCCACTGGAAGTCGTTGCTAGAAAGTTATGACTGCCTTCAGGAATCAAGGCTCAGGACAGATGCAGACCTCACCTTCGCTATCACGCAATCCTTCGTGTCGCAGACGGAGGATACGAGCGTCGCTCAAGGACCGGGAGTCGCAGAGTACAAGCTCATGATCAGCTCGTGTGACCAGGTCCTTCCATTTTCTTCCTCTCAACCGGCTACGCCGGCGTACTCACATTACGGCAAACAGTCACCTGTCCGTTCTGGAAGCCGACTGAGATCGTATAGAACAATGAAGGTAAGTATTTCATCTCATGTACCTTATGGAGTCGCTGAGTTCTGCTTCTGCTTACAGCACCGACCCATACGTGATTACACCGTGAATCAGGAGACGGTAACAACGCTCTTCGACTTATTACTTGCTCACATCTCATACAGTGTTGCTTCATTCAGCGAAGGGCTTGTACTGCTTTTTAGAACGTTCCAACAGGCAGAAGCTTACGACAGATGCCCCGGATCTCTGCGTGCCATGCAAGCATATTAGAAGATAGCTATCCCCATGCAAAGGACTACTCTCACGACGAGCTACCACCGCCAGACCAAGTATGCCTGCAAGATTGATGGCTCGCCATGGACTCTGACACGACAGTCATTTAACCCTCGACAGATTCAAGCTACGAGAGCAGCGAATCTGCTCGGTATTTCATTGCCAAATCTGCGTTCAACGAATCCAACGAGTCGGACGAAGAGTACCAACGGACCATTTTGCAAGTCCTGGATACAGAATCCGGGGTCATTTCAACAGTGTCTGCCAGGTAAGACACCATTTCGCTGGCCATGTGGGAAGCCATCAATCCAGATGTGTGACAGGGATCCAAAGGAACGTTGGAGGCAGAACGAATTAGCCCTAACGTCCTTGATGAACAGCATGCCGTTACTGTCAGGGTCGACTCGCCAGGACGTCTACGTCGAAATCTAGGCGCGGACAACCTCATTGGGATGATCGCTCAGCCCGTACCATCAGTCATGCTCACGTTCCCAACCCTTCAACTTCCAGCTTCGTCGGTCTTCGTTCCGCAGTCCCCAATCACGGTGTCCAAGTTTATCACAGCTGCAGAAAGCTCCTCAAATCTAGTAACTACCGCCCGTAAGCTGGTGCCTTCTGTGCAGTTCTGTCCGGATTGCGCTTTTGTTCCTCCCGATAGTGGCTTCCTGCGCTACTCGTGCGACCGACAGTGGCTTGCATGCAAGGTCTGATACCAGGCTAAAGATGGCGAAAGAAGACGAGGCCTTACGGAACCATATATCGAGCCAGCAGAAAGCAATGCGACGAACCGGGCAAGAGTGGACTTACTGCGTGCGCGTTCTGATTCTGTCGATTCGTATGGACTCGGCATTCGCGAGGTCGTTTTCAGCAAGAGCCAATTCAAGGAGTTACCACCCCTTCTTTCTATGGCTACGGCGGAGTCTTCTGTGAGTCTGATCTATCGCGAAGAAGTGCTTCCCCTTGCCCGCCGGACGATGACTGCGCTCGGTCTGCGTGTGCTGGCCATGCTGCCTTGGAAGCTCTGGGCAATCGTTGCGATCCTGCCTTACAGCTCCCGGCTTTCGCTGCGGCTCACGGGTGCACTGGAACGGTTCAATCTGCGTGCGGGACACGACATGCCGAGCGTATCAGATTACCTCTGGATGATTACGGAAGACTCGATAGACGAAGCGCAATTCGTCGCGAGGGCAGCACGGACAACGTCCCGCTTCGTGGAGCATCTTGAGCACTGACAGGACCAGAGTCACTGGGGTTCAACACACATCTGCACGGATCGCCGCCGAGCTCCAGGATTTCCCAGATACATGTCCGCCCCACATCCTAGCATGCGACATACATGCCCACTGTACAGCACTTGTTTGTATCGAAGTTACATACCAAATCGTGATCCGTACTCTCACTGGTGCGGGCAAGGCGTCAAGACACCAGACGATGAGGTGAGTCTTGTGGTCTTGCTTCTGTACGATATAGGATGGTGCCGCTACGGCATGCACATTCGAAGTTGATGTCCATGCTTCTATGTGTCGGTGAACGCGAGACGGCGGGGGAAAGCGTAACGAGTGTGACGAGAGCGGTAGCCCTTCGATCACCATCGAACCGCTGGCGTACGCACGCGGAGATGTCAAGTAAGAAGCCCCGTTGTGTTCGTCGCCTTATTCGTAACTTCCTCTCATCGCGTGGCTATAGTTCACCAAGGACACTCATGCTTCTACGCTTGCATAAAGCTGATCAGCCAGCGTTCCATGTACGGCAAGGTCGGGTAGCCCCCGTTCTCCCATTCCTCCCTTATTTTGTTCGGTTCTCTGCCAGAGGCCCGTTCTAGGCGATGGATCGCGTTTCTTCCCTCACAGCGAGCCCTGCAAGCTCCCCCGCTGACGCGCGGCCTTCTCGCAGCCGTTTGAGTAATGCAGCGGAGCGTGCCCGGACTGGGGCCTACGCCGTCTTGAAACATATTGTAAAACACACCGGGACTGGAATTGTGTGTTCTGTGGCGTACTTTGACCCGTGAGTGTGGTTAGGGTTCTGTTCTGTGCTGCGAGGAGTGCTGATCCATGTCTTGGACAGAGGAAACTGGGGCGTCGACTTGCAGGCGGGGTCCGAGTTCGGTTACAAGCTGTTGTTCGTCGTCCTTCTGGCCGGATTGATCGCTGTTTACATGCAGGTTTATCAATTTATAATTATTTTCCGTGGAGCGTCTGACGCAGATGACCGATAGTGCATTGCTTCACGCCTTGGAGTTGTAACTGGACTAGGTTGGCTGTCTGTCTTTTCTATCATACTTTACTCATCGCTCTTATAGACTTGGCTGCCCACTGCCGCCTCCTCTTCTATAACCGGCCAAAACACACTCGATTATGGCGATGGGGTGTCCTCTACCCACTATACGTCCTCTCCGAGATCGCCATCATCGCAACCGACCTCGCAGAGCTTCTTGGCTCCGCCATCGCTCTCACTCTTCTGTTCCCGGCACTGCCGCTGTACGCGGGCGTTATCATCACGGCGCTAGACGTGCTGTTTTTGCTTGCCGTGAAGGATCCGCTTTCGGGGCAGCCGGCGAAGTTCTTTGAGATACTCATTGGCGTTTTGGTGCGTATAGGCTCGGGCGAGGAACCCTGATAGCCCTTGACGCGACGCAATAGGTCTTCACGGTGCTCATTTGCATGGGAGTTATCGTCTCAAAGGCCGGTGTGCACTGGGGTGATGCCTTCGACGGCTTCATCCCCTCCAGTGACGTGATCAGTCCAGGAGGCCTCTACACATGTACGTCTTCTTCTCCTTCATCACTTTCTCCGCTTACCATCCCCGTAGCTATCGGCATTCTCGGCGCAACCGTGATGCCACACAGCCTCTTCCTCGGCTCCGCGCTCGCCACCCAAGAGCGCGAGACGGAGGAGGAGACAATCAGCGAGAGGCACGAGGGACTGACCAGCAGTCTTTCACTTGCCTCGATGCTCGCCGAGAAGATGCGCTCGATTGTCTCGAACGTCAAGGCAGGGCTCACCAAGGACAGCTTCATCCGCTCCACAAAGCAGGCATTCCACATGGGGCGCGTACACGAGGAGGGGCGACCGATCAGGAACCACGCCGAGCACGAGAATAACTCGATGGACTTCGTCCGCAGGCACTTGGCTCATGGCATCGTCGACATGGTCGTCAGCCTGCTCGGGCTCGCGCTCGTCATCAACTCGCTGTATGTACTCCTTGACTAGGAGATGCTGGTGCGCTGACCGGACTGCTCCTAGGATCGTCATCCTTGCCAGCGCCGTATTCTTCTACGGCTCCGGCCCTAGCGATGGCCCTGCTACACTGTTCGATGCGTACGACCTATTGGCAGGCAGGTTAGGCAAGGGTGAGTCTCTACCCAGGTTGTTCCTGCCCAGTTGATTCACTGACGTGAACTCGTACAGTGGTCGGAACGCTCTTTGCGCTCGCCCTATTGGCAGCCGGCCAGAGCTCATCTATCATAGCCACGCTCGCCGGTCAGGTCATCTCTGAGGGCTTCATCCGGTGGAAAGTCTCTGTACGTCTGTTCCCCCTTCTGCCCGAGTGTCGATTGTCTAACGCGCTCACTGCGCCTGTATAGCCGATGTTGCGACGTCTGCTCACCCGATGCCTGGGTCTCATCCCCTCCGTGGTCGTTGCCGCTGCCCTCGGGCGCGGCGGGGTTAGCACACTGCTCGTCATCTCGCAGGACGTGCTTTCAGTCGTGCTCCCGTTCATCGTCTTCCCGCTGCTCTGGCTTTGCTCGTCGAAGCAGGTCATGAGCGTGAAGCGCACACTGCGACCCTCCATGCGCGAGAAGACCCTCTCGCAGTCGTCCACCGACAGCGCACCGGGTGCGTGGTCGGACCTCGACCCGCGCCCCTCGCTCGACTCGGACAAGCGCAGGTCCGAGTCGCCGACGACCCTCGAGGTGACTCGCGGCGGCCACAGCGGTACAGTCACGCTCGACGTGGAGATGGGGGAGGAGACGGTAGACTTTTCGATAGGCATCGTCTCGAAGGTGTTCGGGTGGCTGATGTGGATTCTCATCGTCCTCGCGAACGGGTATGTGATCATCACCCTCGCGCTGGGCGACGATTCATGATAGGTGGGCCGTCGCCCGGGAGGGTTAAATACTGGTTGTGAACAAAATCATGCTGGGTTCGCACTTGTGTGTGGATCCTTAAAGTCAAGCATTGTATATCACAGGGACTCTGAAGTTGTTTCCAGTGGCACGTGCTGTCGTAGTATGCCTCAGAGGCCTGTGGATCACTTTGTAGCTCTTTAGACACTTTGCGAGCTGTATCTGTACTCGTCCTTTGCTATGGACGGTTTCTTACTACGTTGATTCCCACCTCTGGTGTGCAGTGCAACTGATTCTGGGGGTGCGACCCCAGCTAAAATTTACATGGTGTAGCTTTCAAGAGGCCGCTGAGGACTCGATCGCGTCGAAAGCTGGAGGGTTTCACCTGAAGAACGAGAGGTGTTATTTGGTTTGAGCTCGAGCCAGGCTCTACTGCTGATCTAACGAATACATAGCATCTTAAATTGCAGGCGACCATCTATATACCTCTGCTATTCTGTTTACAACGAGAATACGTGTCAGAACCGCGACAAGAGTAACTTCGCGAGGACGCGCCACAATGCGGACTACCGCGGTGAGCAAACGTCCGAAACGAACCCCACGCTAGGGGTACACCGCTCAAAATACTCGCCCGGGCATGCCTCGGGGACTAGTTTAGCCATCCGTCCTATACTTACTATAGTGTTCTCTTCGTCTGATAAGTTCTGTATCGCCCTATCGTCATGTACGAGCGAGAACACTATGGAGTATGGACAGTTGGTTTTAGGAATCTGCTCCGGGGTCGTATCGGCGTGTCGGGCTCAAGCGCCCGCTACTGTACTTCTCGGGCGCCTTCGCTAATATTTGGACGCTCAGTCGCGGTCACGCCTCGCGGTTGAATATTTGAAATCCGACGCAACCGGACTCCGACGCGCAGGCCTACCGTGGAATTTAAGGCTTTCGACACGCCACTCATGGCCTCCTTTCTCGAAGCCATTGCCACTAACGTGCGTATTGCTCGTCTCTCATCCTCGACAGCAACGACAGCATTGCTATCCTGTAGCCTGGGTCCCCCGTCCACGGAAGTGCGGTGGACGGCTTGGAACGGCCGGTTACTAGTACATGACTGCCAGTGGTGCGACCGCACCGAGTTCAATCTCCAGCTTCACAGGAGCAAAGGATTTCATACATATGAAGGGCGAAGAGACCCTCCTTGATGGGTGCGTTCTGTAATTTTACTCCTCTGAGCGCCTGGTATTGACTCGAGCGTGCATGTTCGCAGAGTCCTCAGTGGTATCATGCGAGCGTTCGAGGAGCTGATACCTCCGCATGCTAGTCGCCAACCACTCTCTGCAGCCTCGTTACCAATCGCGCTCCTTGGCCCCTCATTTCCATTCCTCTTCCTTGCATATCTCGCTCGGAGGGCCGACACCCATCTCATCCGCCTGCTGGTGCTTCCAAGCGCTGTCGCGAGTGCGTTGTACTTCACCTACCACTACAAAATTGAGGACCCCCGGTACCGGATTTTCGAGTTCATTCGCTGTAAGCTCATGTGCACGCTTCCGCGCGATCCGTGCTGACGGGCCGCAGTTTTGGTTTGCTATTATATGATCGGGAAGTCACTCAACTTCGCATTCGTACGGGATGGTAGGTTCAAGATAGGGGAGAAGAGGCTCAGACGCGTCAACGAGGTAGATCCCGAGAGCGGCGTCGATCCTGCGCTCTTTCCCCCGTGGCTGAGAGACGGGTTCGAGCTCGTGTGTGCGTTGCGAGGCATTGGCTGGGACTTCGGTCGCGATGTCTACATACCACCACGAACGACATCTACCCAGAAGGGACGCTTTCTCTCAGACGCCACCATGTCCCTCATCAAGCACTTCCTTACCGTGGACCTCTGCGACTCATTGATCAAGTTGGTTCCTGGTGTGGGTTCCCCAGAAGGTGGTTCGCTATTCTTGGCAGACCTTCCACTGCACCTGCGCTACTGCCTCTCCACCGCCACGCATATTCTGGTCGGCATGGTAGTCATCTTCGGTCTCGAAGCCGGGAACGATTTCGTCTCGCTGGTCGCTGTCGGTCTCTTCCGCAGCTCGCCCGAGACCTGGTTTCCCCTATACGACAGTCCGTGGCGGTCCACATCCCTGCACCAGCTCTGGGGCAACGGCTGGCACCAGCTCCTGCGACACATGTTCCTTTCCTTCGGCGGATACCCTGGTCTCTGGCTTGCTGGTAATGCCGGAATGGTTCTGGGGGCATTCCTCGCGTCTGGACTTTACCATGAACTGGGTCTGCAGATGTCGGACCATCGCGTGGTGCTCTTCTTCCTGTCGCAAGGTGTCGGCATCTTGCTGGAGAACAGGTACAAGCGCTATACTGGGAAGAGCGTCGGAGGCGTTGTGGGTTGGTGCTGGACGTTCTTCTGGGTGGTCTTCGTGGGGCAGATTTGCAGTGCGTCATGGCGGGTTTTGATTCAATGACTTCTCTGACTGAAGTCCGTGTGCAGCGGATGCATGGGCTATCGGAGGTTTACCCGGTGCTGTCCTAGTTCCCAGAGAGTTGAGTATCGTGAGACGTCTGGTCTTTCCTGCCATGCGTTACCTCGCACAATACAACGCCTCCCAATGACAGACTGACAGGTCGTGTCTGTGTAAGCGGCGGCATTGCACAGTCACGCTAGCTTAAAATGAGAAGGTTTCGGACACAGGGGTCCGACGAAGGTGTACTTGACTCAGCCCCAATTTGCATAACAAGGCAGCCTGAGGGCACGAGGCCGACGACCACGTACCGCCGATTGTTGTATGACCAGTATTCTCAGTGATTCTCCTTTCCGTCTGAGCCGGGACGGGAGCCGGACAGCACTCGATGATATCATCCCTGAGTATGCCTATGGAGCATGAGTGCGGCTGCGCGGCGCTCGGTCTGGGGCCGAACACTTGGCTGGCCAGTTGCAGAGGTATAGCCTTGTAGCCTCGACGCTCGTCCACCTTCTAGACCGCATGCGTGTTGGTGCTGTGGCCCCGGGCCGTACTTCATATACTCCCCCGTCCTGCTCGCAGGTCGCCCTCACGCACTACCACATACCAGACTACTAATCCTATACCTAATCCATGAAAACGTTGAACGCCACCCACCACTCAGCTGTGCAATACATGGGATTCGATTGGTCAGTCTTGCTTGGCTCGAGTCGTGTGACTCGGAGGTGCTCATGCAAGCGTGGTCGCTCATGCTGCGCGTTACAGTGACGTCCTGCACTACGGCTCGACATGGAATCCTTACTCTGTGATACCGTCATACGAAGAACGGATACCCATAACATGGCACACGATTCCTCAAACTCTTGTGTACTGGGCACCCTTTTACCTCATGGCGTACTTGGTTCGGAGAGCAGACACGCACGTATTGCGTCTGCTACTCCTGCCTATTGTCCTCTCCACTGCAGCGTATTGCATGTACTGGTTCAAGGTGGAGGATCCACGGCTCGCTACTCTTGAGTGGGGCAGAGGTGAGTTCTTGTCCACTGTCCCAATGAAACCAACAATAACAGGACGTGATAGCATTCATGACGATAGTTGTCGTTGCAAAGTCGTTGGACTTCGCGTTCGCGAGGAAAGGGAGATTCAAAGTCGGTGAGGAGTATCTTCCCCCCTTGGGCAGTCCAGCCAAGTCGAAGACAGCAAGTTCGGAGGGCAATGGTCACGCCCATCCGTCCGGTCCACAATATCGCATGCTGCCGCAGTGGTTCATAGACGCCTCGGAGGTCATCTTCACCATGAGGGGCATCGGCTGGGATTTTGGCAAGGGTGTCTACGTTCCAAAGGAGTCTCGCCCACTGGAACGTGGGCCGTTTTTGAGGACCACTGTCCTCTCGATGATATACAACTACCTTGTCATCGACGTTCTCAACTCGTTCTTCAAGCTGGTTCCCCGAGTCGGGACGTACCATGGTGGTTCCATCTTCCTGCCAGAGCTGTCACCACTCCGCCGTTATGCGTTGTCGAGCGCAATACACCTCGCCACCGGCTTCATCATCCAGTACGGTATGGACATCTGTAACGACATCGCGACCCTAATCGCTGTCGGACTCATGGGCCAATCCCCTGAACAATGGCCGCCCGTCCAAGACAGACCATGGAAGGCTACCTCGTTGCATGACTACTGGGGTAAGCGTTGGCACCAGTCGCTGAGACAGGTGTTTCTTGTCTTCGGGGGGCGTATTGGCGGATGGCTCGTGGGCCCCCCAGGGATGGTGCTCGGTTCGTTCTTCGCGTCGGGGATGTACCACGAAGTTGGAATGCACATGTCGGATCACCGTGTGACGCTGTTCTTCCTGCTTCAAGGTGCTGGGATCATTCTTGAAGGGCTGTGGAAGAAAACGACAGGGAAACCGGTAGGCGGTGTTGTGGGCTGGATCTGGACAGCGTTCTTCGTCTTGGTTATTGGGCAGATAAGCAGTATGTCTCCGTTTCACTTACTCATAGTCCTGTGCTGAAAGCTATTGCGTGTAGCGGACGCGTGGGCCATTCAAGGCCTCATCGGTGGATTGATTGTTCCCTATCCGCTCAGCGTGACGAGACGCGTCTTGTTTCCCGCAGCCAGGTCCCTGCTCAATCTATACCGATCAGTCTACGGAGGTTCTCATTGATCATCGATTTACGACCACAATACTTACCTACGTCGCGATATGTCCCAAGTAGTCTAACCTCATAGTAATGCTGAGTACCAGTTAGTAGGGAAGGATGTTTGCTATATACTGCGTGTGAGCGTTCTCTATTACGGGCGCCTATCTACCCTCCACGTCGAGTCGCGACTTGGATGCGCCGTCTGCAGTGTACACTCATTACTTGACCGTCCACAGCTCTCTGCAGCATCACTAGGGTCGGGCTGACTCAGTGTACATACTACGAAAGCTTGGCGGAGTATAGACCTCCGTCAAAATGGTACGTGTTGAAGCGGGCTGCATGAGGACAAGGGTGCTAGACAGTGTTCTCCGTAGGTCGTGCTCGCAGCATCAATATGCACGAAAGGCGGGAAAGGTATGTAGCGTCCTGTTCGCCTTTCTTATTACTGTTTTGCTGAGATACGGTGACAAGCTGTCGTTTCTCGCCAGTTCCGTGACATGACAAAAGCCAGAATCGAATCTCTCCTCGCTTCCTTCCCCAAGCTCATCCCTACCGGCACACAACATACGTCTGTCGAGACGGCGGACGTGCGCTACGTCTACCAGCCACTAGAAGACCTCTACATCCTCCTCATCACCAACAAAGCGTCGAACATCCTCCAGGACATCGAGACCCTGCATCTCTTCGCTCGTGTCGTCTCAGACCTCTGCCGGAGTGCGGAGCAGCGCGAGATCCTGAAGAAAGAATTTGAGCTGCTCGGAGCGTTCGACGAGATTGTCAGCTTGGGGTACCGGGAGCAGGTCAACCTGGCACAGATTAGGAGTGTGATGGAGATGGAGAGTCACGAGGAAAAGATCCAAGAGATCATTGCAAGGGTGCGTTGTATGTATATGCTATACTTCGCGTGCTCACCAGACATGTCATATAGAACAAAGAAGCGGAGGCGAAGGAAGAGCTCAAGCGGCGCGCGAAGCAGCTCGAGATGCAGCGGCGGGAGCAACAACGGCGGGTTGCTGCGGGCGGGCCTGGTGGAGGCAACTATCTCGGTGGTGGTATGTCTGGCTACGCGCCTGTACCACAGCGCTACGATGCCCCGGTCGCTCCCATCGCGCGCACTGCATCCCCTGCAACTTCGAGCGTGCGTGCTCCTGCATTCAAGGGCAGCGGCATGAAACTCGGGGGCAAGAAGACTAGGCAAGCAGAGCTTCTCGATGCGCTCGGCGGGGATGCGTTACTCTCTGAGGACATGTCTACGCCTGGTACGCCTGTAGTGTCGAACACACCTGAGCCTGTTGCACCACCAGCCCCGAAGAACGACCGCGGCAGCTTGCCCCCTGTTCATGCTGAGAGGTATGTATCACACCCTCCATGCTTTACATTCGGTAATAACTCCCTCCAGTGTGCACGTCGTCATCAGGGAGACGATCAGCGCAGAGATGGTCCGTGATGGTGGTCTCGACAACCTCGAGCTCAAGGGCGATATGAACTTGCAAATCTCCGACCCTGACTTCGCGAAGGTCAAGATCGTCCTTGCACCCGCCGCCGTGAACTTCGGACCCGAACTTCAGTTCAAGCAGCACCCGAAGGTGGACAAGTTCGTGGCGAACAGAGACCGCGTTGTTTCCTTGAAGGACCCTTCCAAGGGCTTCCCTGTCGGCCAGCCGCTTGCGGTGCTCAAGTGGAGATATGCCGGCAAGGACGAGTCATACGTGCCCTTGTCCAGTGAGTCTACATACCCCGAAGTAGCTGGCGGTTGCTGATACCAGCTTCCAGTCAACTGCTGGCCAACACCTTCGAATGACGGCACATGTGAAGTGAACATTGAGTACGAACTGGAGAATGAGGGCGTCACCCTGCATGATGTCGTTATCTCTATTCCTCTGCCGTATGTCCATTCGATCTGAACACAGTAAGCTAGCTCCCCTGACAGTCTCGGTCTCGCACAGTGACGGCTCCTACCCAACCGTGTCCTCACATACCGGGGAGTGGGCTCTCAACCCCTCTGTCCATGCGCTCGACTGGAACATCCCGATTATCAACATTGATGACCGTTCTGGGTCAATGGAGTTCTCAGTCGGAGGCGATGACCCGGGTGCGTTCTTCCCCGTGAAGGTATCGTTCATCGGCGAGGGGACCATCGCGGGTGTGCACCTCGCGTCCGTGACAAAGGTAGAGACGGGAGAGGAGGTCGTATACTCGGAAGACGCGACTTTGCAGATCGAAAACTATACTGTTGTTTAGGGTATGCTTGGACGATTATTTATGACACGATACATGCATGACGTAGATGGATTGCGTGGACGCATTTCGTCCATAGGGCAAACAGTGCAGTTGTCCAAGAGAAGGGTGAAGGCTTATGGCATAATAATAGCTACTCCCGTCCTCAGCTCTGTGATTGGTTCCGTATCTGGCATGATGCTCCTCCGTCTTGCGACAAGCGGCTCTCTGAGCTCCCGACGATGAGCTGGAGATGGCACCCTCTCGAAGTACCCACTCGTTTCCCGTGGCCTAACGGACAGGCCCCCTTTCCCAGCGTTCCTGCCCCTCACATTCATGCCCATTTCCCCTGGCGAGGGCGAGGGCGAAATGGGAGTCCCCGGGCTGCTACTCCCCATGCGGGGGATGGTTGTCTTGATCCCTGGCGAGCACCTAGGCATCTTGACGCCTTCGGGTTCCAGGAGTAGCTGTAGGGCAAGCAAACACATCATTGCATCGTTCCCTGCGTTATGCATTGTGCAAGGCACGTTGACGCCGAGTGAGTTTATTAGATTGAGAAGGGAGAGCGTGCTAGATCCCGCGCGTGGTTTCCCGGAGGGGTCTGTCATGGCGGTTCGTTGTCCCGAGGCGAAGAGCTGCCTCTCGAAGACTGCTGTATCAATCAGGAGAACGTTACGTGGTATATCTAGAGGCAAATCATTCTTGTGTCAGCATATGCCAGATTGTATGGGAAAACGCACTAATCTCCATCTCCTGAAGGCGGCGGAGGTCTTCATGCAGGCCATGTCCAACGAGTACTAGATTGTTCGGGGTTGTTTCTGAATCAGGACTAGCAAAGGAACTGATGATGGCTTGTATCACTCGGGCGTGCTGAACTCTAGAAATGACTTGGCTTTCGCCAAACTAGCATCGCAGGTTACCGTCAGAGCACCTTAGGATTCAGCGTAGTAGCCGTACCGCATACTACATGATCGTCAACAGAGGATGACTTATCGGGATGGACGGACTTACAGCCCAGGGAAATGTTGGTTGACGCTTGTTGATAATGCGGTCTACATGTTCTCCAACTACGTAATGACCTCGTCTGAAACATCCTACGGTCAGCATACCAAGCACGCCTTGACCACACAAGGTTCGATTTACCTGTAGTTGTGCTCAGGCTGAGGCGGCCACACATTTGCGCTTCGAGAGGCGAGCATTCACGAGTCAAAGAACAAGTCATGACAGTCGAATGACAACTTACGTATGCAGGAAGCTGCACCGCATCGCCGCATATCCCCACTCCAAGACCGTCGATGGGTTTCGTTCCGACCACTCGAAGTCGATAGCGAGGAAGGTTTTGTCCTTGGAGGCCCAAAGCTCCTGTATCGTCCGCGGCTCTCCACTCTTCGCGCGCGTCTTCTGCGCCGCGAGTCGAACGGCGGGCAGCGTGGCATGGACCTTTCTGTATGTCGCAGCGTCGGAGATCTTGCGGACGTGCCGCTGGTTGGTCTCGAAGGGCGTGACAAACTGTATGCAATGGACTTTCGGGAGTGTTTCGCCATGCCTGCAATGTTGTGAAGTGGGAAAGAAGTCGGGACATAGGAAGACTATTAGTACCTCGTCCGAATCATCTTGATGAACGCGCCAACAGACGACATCCGCGTCACTATATGCGGGCAGCCTGTCTGCTTGTCCGTTACGGTAATGACAGGCCATTCAAAGGTGAGGAAGTCTTCGAAGGTCTCGAAGAAAACCCCCCAGGATCGTTCATACCTGCTACCACGTCAGTATCATCCGTAGCTGTCGGCAAGCAGACGTACCAAGGGATATTGTGTAATTGGAAGTGACCCACGTACGCACTGTAGATCTATGTGCAACGCGTTACATCTTGTCCTGGCGACGCTGCTCATAGCGACGCACCGAGTGAAGGTCGCAATCCCATCCTTGCGGCTCGACGAGGTGGAAGTCAGACATGTTGTTCGCTTCCCGTCGCGGGTGTCGTCCTCGCTTCAGGCTTCCCAAGGGGACGGTTATACGCCGCACTAAGGGACTGTCCCGGGCGGAGCGGATGAAGCGGCGGGGCAGCCGATTTCAGGGGTGTTGCTTGAGGCTGGCATGATAGCCGTCGCGCTGCAGAACGGCAGAAGCTTAGCGACAAACCAGTTACCACGGGTTGCCGGCTGAGACCAAGACATATCTAGCCCTAAGCCAGCTGCGGTCCACGGAAGAAGAGACGAAACATAAGAGACGGGAAGACGCCCTTGATACCGGTGCCACTCTCATGCTTTCTCATGTTGCTCTCATGAGGCGGCATCTTCTCGAGTCACACGCAGCGGCACGGATGACAGCCAACGCTAACTTCTTTCATCTCGCGAGGACCCTCATACTTAGCATGATACACGCAGTATGTATCTATTGAAGATGCCTGTGTACTTCTACACAGAACGTGTAGGTAAGTTGACAGTATCTCCACACAACAACTCCTCGACTACAGTGTGCAGAGATATCCGTGACGCGCACAAGAGACACGTACCATAGCGGTCATCTATGAACAATGGTTAGTCATGGACAAAGACATCATGGCACAACAGGGCTCAGAGACTTGAATGGTTCCAAAGGAATCACCCCCCATCGCGCGGAAACGCGTCGAGCAGTTTTGCAGAATGTTTTCATCCTCTAAAGGCAAGGTGAGAGACTCACTGATTCCAGCCATTGGCACGATACCAGAGTTCAGGCCTATTGATCGTCGTCTCAAACCTAGCACGAGAACGTCAGACTGGATGATACGCCATAATGAACATAGGAAGATCAGTAAGAAAGTTCGCAATCTTCTCATCACCCGAAGGGCGTCGAAGTGAGCTGAGTTATACGAAATTTTATCATCACAAAATGAAGGTCGTCGAGGTGGAACGTGAACACAATGCGGCAATGGAACTGACCTCATTCCCGTCTATCATACAGCGTGGCTCTCAATTATAAGCCGCGAGTTGCTAGAGCACGATGCAGCCACGTTCTCTAACTATGGAAAACCTAACAGTCGGGAGTTTGAACCTGAACACAAGTCCCCAGAACCAGCCAAGGCCACGCCAGCGTGTAGATGCTAGTCAATAGTCTTCATGGCTGCAAACTCTTCGGCGGGCTTCACGCGTTGCCGAGTTTGGGAGCGACCATTTATGACCGAGTAGTTCAGGCCTTCTGAGCGAGCGCAACAATACTATGGAGCGATGCCCGCCTCGCAAAGGCCAGCACATGGTACAGGAAGCGGGCGAGGAGAGCTTGAGTGTGCCAGCAGCAGAAGGTAGAAGTGCCAACCAGGGCTTCCATCAATAAATCTCGGGGAGTAGCGCCGCACGTGCATTCGAAAGGCTGAGCTCAGCCACCCCACGCAAAACTATATAGTCGTTTCCCAGGCTCGCCCAGGTCGTCAGCTACCGTCTCATCCCACAGAGTATCGAACAGCTCAGGCTAGCTACGATGCAGATTTTCGTCAAGACCCTTACGGGGAAGACGATCACCCTTGAGGTGGAGTCTTCTGACACCATCGACAATGTGAAGGCCAAAATCCAGGACAAGGAGGGGTGAGCTGCATACTCAATCTTGTCTGCGACGTGTAGTGGAGCTGACGTTGTGTTCGTAGTATTCCTCCGGACCAGCAGCGCCTGATCTTCGCGGGCAAGCAACTCGAGGATGGCCGCACGCTTTCCGACTACAACATCCAGAAGGAGTCGACTCTTCACTTGGTCCTTCGGTGCGTGAAACCTATGAGCTAGATTGACTTGTTGCGCTCATATAGCGTTCCTCAGTCTTCGTGGCGGTATCATTGAGCCTTCGCTGAAGGTGCTCGCCTCCAAGTACAACTGCGACAAGCAGATCTGTCGCAAGTGCTATGCTCGTCTTCCTCCCCGCGCAACCAACTGCAGGAAGCGGGGATGCGGCCACTCTTCGCAGCTTCGCCCGTAAGTGCCTTTTGCATGATTGATTGCGACAGCATTGCTTGACCAAGCTGCTGTATTTCCAGGAAGAAGAAGCTGAAGTAGTGGTTTTCGCCCGTGGTGCTGGTTTTTTGCTATGTCGATGGTCATCACTACCTACTCGCATTCTGGGGGTCAACCCTCACTCATGTATTCCATATGACTCGCCATCCATGACATGAGCTTTTTCTCCCGTATTTTTACTCGCCCTCGGTCTCAGACGTTTAGTCGGCCGTTGCTTCATGTGTGGTGAGCGTGACTATTAGCCATCACCATCGACAGCTTTCTGGCGTGCTTAAAAAATATGGCAGTGTCCCTAGCTTTTGTGAGCGGTGTCCCAGAAACATGATTATGTGCGTCTGCAGGTAACCCTTTGCAATCGGTTGGACTCTGTAGGTACCCGATGGCAATTTCTAACTTAGTACAGTGGTGCTTCGCTCGCCCGTCTCGGTCACGTGATAGAATCGACTGAATGTCCCTTGGGGGCCAAAATTGGACACGAGTAAGCTCCGTGTGTTACAATCCACGGCCATCTGGTCTTCTCAGCCATACGCATTTTGCGTTTCCTCGCAGTCCACGACAGATGGCCCGATCACAGCAATTGAAAAAGCCTGCAAAGAAGGCCCGCGCAACGTCGCGGAAGACCTCAAATGCACTCGGGTACGCGAAACGCCAGGCGCAGAAGGGCAAGAAGCCATCGACAACAGATGTTGAGGACGTCTACGAGTATCGGCCGGAAAAGGTCCGGAGAGCGAAGATGAGACTCCAGTACGAGCGGGAGGAGCTGATGGGTGCCCATGGGGACGGCAGCGGCGAGGAAGGAGGAGAGGACAGCGCGGGACACGGGGGGACGGAGATGAAGCCCAGACTTATTGGTGAAGGCGAGAATGACGAGCGGATAGCCTCTGATGAGGACGAAGATATCGATAGTGATGAAGCTTTCGACGAGAGCGACGAGGAGAGATTTGCAGGGTTTGGCTTTTCACGAAAGGTGCGCCACTCTACTCAGATAATAGCCTTGTAATGTATCCTAACATGCCGGCTCGTTTTTTTGTAGAAGAAGTCACAGGTACAGCAGAAGAAGAAAATTAGCGACCTTGGTCCTTCCCGTGATGTGCGTTTCGCAGAGGTGGATCTCAATGAGGATGACAATCAGGTGGATAGCTCGCTGGAGTCTAACGAGGCGGGCGAGGCGTCTTATGGGGACAAAGAACACGAAGACGAAAACGACGAGGAGGAAGAGGAAGACGGAGATCCTGACGAATTCATCGACGTTTTGGACGTTCTTGACGGGAGGGGCGAGCCAGAGAACAGAGATGGCATGGGCAATACTCAGGAGGGTGAAGCAAAGCAACGGGAACCTGTTGATACTGCGGATACTTCCGCAGAGTTTAACGAGGACGAGGAGATGCGGAATGAAGAAGACGAAGAAGAGGACGAGGACGAGGACGAAGCAGAGGAGGAGCGCGATCAGGAGATCTCTGGCTCTGAAGAGGAGGATGCATTGGGCAATGCGTCTGCGCTGGACAACCTGGAAAGGTTTGTCACAAGTCTGGATGCCGGCCAGAAGCGGAAATCACCAGAGCCCGAGGGCCAGGAGGTCACACCAGGAGCGAAGAAGAGGCGACTGCTACCTGAACGGACTGAAGCAGGCGAAGAGAACGAGTTCGCTGCGCATGTCGGTAAGCATCACATTCCTCAAGTTGACCGTGAGTATCACTGACGCGAGGTTCAGGGTCAGGGAAGCTGAGCATCGACGACCTGCTCGCGCCGCTCGCCGGCCAGTCGTCGAACTTGCAATCCCTCAAGAAGTCCGCTAAGATCCTCACCTCACAATCTGGCCCAAGCAAGACTCTGGCTGCTCCCCTTCCTCAGAGAACCGCAGAGCGACTTGACCGCGAGGCTGCGTACGAGCAGACAAAGGAGGAGGTGGAGAAATGGAAGGCGACCATGCAGCGTATCAAAGAGGTGTGTATGCATCTCGCGCACACGAGCTAGCGCTGACTGGGCGCATCTTCGTAGGCTGAGCACCTCAGTTTCCCGCTTCAAGCCCAACCTGCGGGGAAGACTTCCAATCTTGAGCTTGCAGCCAAGTTCAAGGTAGGTCGCTGCGCAAGAATCTAGTCGCATGTCCTAACTCAACAGTCCTACAGCCCACCACAGAGCTCGAGAGTGCCGTGGACAAGCTCCTCAAGTCTGCCAAGATGCGCGACGAGGACATCGCTCAGACTGAGTCGCTCAAGATGAACCACCTGTCCGTCGAGGAGGTCAAAGCCCGCCGCGCCGAACTAGCCAAGATGCGCGACCTGATGTTCCGCGCGGAGGCGAAAGCGAAGCGCGTCGCGAAGATCAAGAGCAAGACGTACCGTCGTCTCAAGAAGAAAGAGAAGGCAAAGCTCGCGGCAAAGCTCGGCGAGGACGAGTCTGACGACAATGACGAGGAGGCGCAGAGGAAGCGCGAGGTCGAGCGCGCGCGGGAACGGGCGACGCTCCGGCATAAAAATACGGGCAAGTGGGCGAAGGCGATGAAGGCGCGGGGCGAGCTGGACGTTGACCAGCGGAGGGAGATTGCGGAGATGCTGGACAGGGGCGAGAAGTTGCGGAGGAAGATCCAAGGGGAAGGGGGAAGCGATGAGGAGAGTGACGAGGATAGTGACGAAGACGAAGATGGGGAGGGCGCAGCGGAACGGATAAAGGCCAGTGCATTCGAGGAGCTTACTGCCTTGGAGAATGCGGGCGCAGATGTGCCGGCGGAGGGCGGGAAGAAGGGCAAGAGCATCTTCGAGATGAAGTTCATGAAGGACGCGATGGCGAGGCAGCAACACCAGGTAAACGAAGAGATCGACGACTTCGTGAAGGAGATGGGTGGACAGGTTCATGGCGAGGATGAGGACGCTCAGGACGTTGCGGGTGAACAAGGCGAACAAACGTACGGCGGATCCGTTCAACGTGTCGGCGGGCGTGCCACGTACCGACCTGGTCCTCCCGGTGTAAGCATCTTATCCTATTTGGCTATATGGACATGTCTTAACACTACCACAGGCGGACTCGCTCCGCCCTACTGGCTCCCTCGCCTCGGATACCTCCAGCGTTACCCTCAAGTCTACCGACCTTCCAGGACCATCACAGCCGACCTCACCTCAGGCCCCTTCCCCCTTGTCACAGCAGCCTGTCACCTTGCCCCCGGCCGAGGATGTCAACCCTTGGCTCGCTCGCTCAGAAGACGCCGACCGTCCTGCGCAGAAGCGACACGAGGTTGCCGTTAGCAAGCACAGCGCTTCCGCCGACAAGTCGAAAGACAAGCTGCGCAAGCGGAAACAAAAGCACGAGGAAGAGAAGGAGAAGGCGAAGGAGGACGCTGCCGTCGACATTTCGATGTCGAGCGTGATGACGTTAGGCAGCAGCAGCGCGTCGGCTGGCCCCTCGGAGAAGCACAAACACGCCACCACGTCCAAGGCAGCAAAATCTGTCAAGTCGGCCCGTAGGCAGCCTGAGGAGGACGATTCGGACTCGGATGCCAACAGCGAGGCGGAAGAGCAGGAGAGGTTACTCGTCGATCCGAAGGGTAAGGGCAAGGCGAAGGGCGTGAAGGCCTTCCAGCAGCGAGATCTCGTTGCGCGGGCCTTCGCGGGCGACAATGTTGTCCAGGTGCGTATTTCTCCTCCGCACAATGAGGATGAGAATTAGACAAACATACTTCAACGTAGGAATTTGCCGAGGCAAAGCGCCGCGAGCTGCAAGAAGACGCGCCGAAGGAGGTCGACACGACGCTGCCGGGCTGGGGCTCCTGGGGCGGGAAGGGCGCGAGGAAGGCCCCGCCGAAGCCGCACCTGATCAAGAAGGTCGCGGGGATCGACCCGACGACGCGCGCGGACTACGGCAAGGCGCACGTCATCATCTCGGAAAAGCGCGACAAGAAGGCGGCGAAGTACCTGGTGAAGGACCTGCCCTTCCCGTACACGAGCAAGGCGCAGTTCGAGCGCAGCATCGACGCCCCGATCGGGACCGAGTGGAATACGAGGCTCGGGTTCCAGAGGGCGACGCTCCCCAGGGTCGTCACGAAGCCAGGCCAAATCATTGCGCCGCTGGAGAAGCAGCATTCATAGCTTGTTGGCCTGTGCATTGCGTCTAAAGTCACGCCCATCTCGTGTATATAAGTCGCATCCCAACTCGTGTTTTGGACCGGTCGTTATACAATAAATGCATTTGTATTCGATACGCTATTCATACATGCAAGATACAGGCTGTCCTTGACAATGCAATACAAAGGATGCATCTAGTCTACACCGATCATTGTGCCAATTACCGTACTCTTCATCACTTTGGTCAGACATTAAGGGGCTTGCGTAGTCTCGTCCATCATGCGAGGCAATTCTTGCGTTTCTGTGAATCTTAATCTTCGCCCATGGCCAGGGTGACGATCGCGTACGCGTTCGCGAGGACGAGGGCGACCCATATGACCCATCCCAGACCCATCATGAACCGCCCATTCGAGAGGTCCACGAGCTCGTCCTCCACCGCCTCGACATCCACCTGTGCATCGCCGCTCCCCTCCTCCCCCGCTTCAGCAGGTTCGCCATGAGCGTCCTCGCCGCCTGGAAGGCCCGCACGCCGCGTGCCCTCTCCCTCTCCCTCGCGCGGAAGAGCGGTGCTCGACCGCGAGGCAGGCTTCCTGACGCTCATCACGCGCGCGCTCGACGTGAGGTACACGAGCGGGAAGACGATGAACGGGAGCACGATCGAGAGCACGACCTGGCTCACGACGAGCAGCGTGCTCACGCCGCCACGCCCGAGCGCGGCCGCGACCGCGACGGAGGGGACGAGGCCGATGCAGCGCGTGATCAGGCGGCGGAGGACGGGCTGGCGTGCAGCGTGTCAGTTGAGGCGGAAGGCGAGGGGGTGAGTACGTACAGATGTCTTCCAGCGCAGGAAGCCCTCGGAGACGGTCTGTCCCGCAAGCGTGGCGATGATGGACGAGGACTGCCCAGAGGCGAGGAGGGCAAGCGCAAAGAGCGTCGCAGCGGCTATATGGGCCGTCAGTACGGAAATTGCATGAGTACGCTACAGACGGGTCACTCACGTCTGCCGAGCTGTGACCCGAGCAGGTCGTACGCGTCGAACAGCGTCGCGGGCGACGTGTCGCCCGTCTGCCCGAAGCCGTAGTAGAAGACCGCGCTGGCGAGCATCAGGATCCTGCGCCACGCCCCGTCAGCCTCGCTCAACCTTTCCTTTCCCGCTTGCGGGGACCAGAGGGGACGTACAGAGAGTTGATGACCACGGCAATGCCCAACAGGCTGATGGTCATGTCCACGATGCCGTGGTTCAGATGCGTCTTGACGAACGCGAGTGAGTGGTTCTCCCACTCCGCGTGGCTCTTTACCTCTGAGCCCTCCTCTGGCCCCGCGCGCACGACCGCGAACCAGCCCTTGACCGAGCGGACTGCATAATCCCGCACACTGCGCATGCTCCAGCGGCGGTACCACGGGCGAGGGCGCTCGGGGAAGGAGACGGACGACAAGGACGAGGCTGTAGAGTCCTTCGTCTCGACCTTCGTGAGCGCGACCTCATCGTCGAGCGCGGAGGGTCGGGGTTTCTCGCGCTCCTGGGTTGCGAAGGCGGAGCCGAGGAACAGGCTGTGGGGCATGACGGTCGCACCGAGTATACTGATAGCTGTTGGTTCCGAGGATCAGCGGTTCCGCACTGTACATGAGAGCGGGAGTCGTGTCCGTACAGTTGTACAGGCCCTCCGAGGACACCACCGCCTTGGAAGGCACGAAGCCGTCAAAGGCCTCGCCCCAGTGCACGTCCGCCTTCGAGATGATGACCCCCATACACACCAGTACGATGAAGACCTGCTCGCGCCGTCCGGTTTTCAGTCCGTTTCGCTCAGAAATGTCTCGGTGGGCCTACGTACCAAGGCGGCGATCAATATCTCGAACAACCTGACAGGCTTTCCGTCCAGAGGATTCCGCACCGCCAGGAGGACGAGCACGTCTGCGCCCGTCAACAGCACGCCGCCCCATAATGAGAGCTTGGGGAACAGGAGGCAGAGGGCGATGGCGGAACCGAGCAGTTCCGCGAGGTCGGTCGCGACGATGGCGACCTCCGCGAGCGCATAGAGGGGGTACAGCACGAGCCAGCGCCAGAGCAGCGTGTGTTTGGGCCGCGAATGCAGAAGAAGGCGACAATGTGAGGCGAGATCTGGGACGGCAGAACATGGCAGATGAGCGCGCAGCGAGCGATGTCAGGTTTTGCGTGACGTACCGAGACCTGTTACGCAGCCTAGCCGTGAAGCAAGGATCTGCATATACACTGCGATTATGCCCGCAAGGAGGACGACGAACAGGAGCTTGTAGCCAAATTCAGATCCTGATTGCAGATCAACTCCCCAGTTGCCCCTGGAGAGCGCATGCAGTGAGCGATACACCTCGCGGAGGTTACGATGCACGCAGACGTACGGGTCAAAATACGCTACGGCGCAGATCATGCCCACTCCGGTATGCTTGGTCGCATGTCTGAACACAACCCCCACGGTGTCGCGCAGGTGGGCGTGTGCGCGAGTCCACCAGCTCGTCTGTCTCGCATTCGACTTCTTGTCCGTCGGATCATCCGAAATGGTCGCGCGGGTCATCTCCGCCATGTCCGGAGAGGCGAAACGGTCGTGAAAGTCGTGCAGATGGAGGAGACGGAAGCGCAGGAGAGCATGGAGGCCGGAAGGCAGGAGTCGCGTCTTTACGTGGGTGACCTCGAGCGTTGGAGAGAACGCGGGCGAATCACGGCTCCTGCCTTTCTCGCGCTCCGAGTCCCAGATTCCCAATGGCAGTCCGCTCCCGACATGAGTCGACTGCGGCCTCCCGTTTCGCCCTCCCTCACTCACAAACATCCTCGCACGCCTATGCGAGTTGTTCGCCTCTCCCGACCTCGCCCGGCACATTTTCTGTGCCCTCGTAAATATACATTCTGACTCATACGCAACTTGGAAGTGCGCTCCGGGTCCCAGCTACTTAATGTCGTCATACCTCAAAGGTGAGCCTGGTTTGGTAGCGCAGTACCGCATCAGCCATGAGTAGAGCAATTGAGTCACGTACACATGCAACCGGTCCACCGGTGCAGTCATCGATAAGCTTGAGTAGCGTCCCCAGGACTCCAGATCCCCTGAGACCCTCTAGGCACGCAACTCAGAGTCACGAGCAGCGGACTCGAACTAGGCCTTTGTTCGTTGAATGTGTATTGGAATTAATTGAGTAGTATCCCCGCTCAAGATCACTGCAATGGCTCACGTCGTGTGCATTCAGAGCTCCGTCTCACATACGATTCAGACAACGCTTTGGTTTGGGGCCGATCGGGAAAGAGTAGCATTTGCATGTTCCATGGCTCACCACAGATATCCACCGTGACTGTGACGGTACGCAACAATCTACGTGGGCCCGCACTGCGAGGGGCGGAGCCGAAATTACAAGCAACCTTCGCAGGACCATACGGCAGTGGTGATCAAGGACCCGTTTGACTGTTGGTCTGCGCCAGGGCCGGTCACACTATACAGAGTGCTCGAATTTCTGCACAAAGAGAGCGTCGATAGCGAGGTCGGACAAGTACAAGTTAAGTGCGAAGGGCTACTGGACGCGATACACAGGCTCCGAAGGGCGTGTCCATGTCCGCCGGATTGCAAATGTCTGTGCGGTGTGCAAGAACGTCCATGTTGCGAGAGCAAGACGCGCAGCCTCGCTCACGGTGAGTTCATGCCGAGCGCAACGGAGGCGATCGCATACCCGTTCGCGGCCACGATCGTGCACCACGTAAACCACCCGAACGCCGTGGCGAACTTCCCCAACGAGAAGTCCTCCGTCCCCTCCGCCGCCTCGGGGTCCGCTGTCACCGCGCCGCGGCGGGGCACCTCGCTGAGCGTCGTCTGCGAGTCCGACGGACGCACATCGAGCGAGCGGCGCAGGTCGTGCACGTCGACCTCCACCCAGGTATCCGGCGCATTGTCCAGCGACGACTGCGAGGTATTCTTCTGGCGCATGGAGGGCGAGCGCGCCCTCTTGACGCTCATGATCTTCCTCGACGAGCAGAGCCAGATGAGCGGGAAGACGGTGAACGGGAGCACGACCGAGAGCACGACTCGCGAGATGACGAGCAGCGTGCTGACGCCCGCGCGCCCGAGCGCCGCGGCGACGATCACGCCGGGGATGAGGCTCACGCATCGGATGAGCAGGCGCCGCAGCACGGGCTGTGTGAGGGCCAGTAATGCGTCAGAGACTCCGCAAACGACGGAACAGACGAGGATGTAAACGCACAGAGATTTTCCATCGGAGGAAGCCCTCAGTGATGACCTGGCCGGTGAGCGTGACGATGATGGACGAGCTCTGGCCGGCGAACAAGAGGGCGACCGCGAACAGCGTTGCAGTGGCTGGATGAGCTCACATTCAGTTAGTCACCAAAAGAGCTGTCCGAACTGATCACGCACCCTTGCCCAGGCTGTTCGCCAGCAGATCGTATGCGTCAAACAGAGTAGCAGGGCCGCTGCCAGAGCCACCGTTGAAGAATACGGTGCCGGCCAGGATAATGATCCTGCAAACTACCTCGTCAACCCACAACCATCACCTTAGGCGGGAAATACGCACAGCGAGTTGATGACGAGTACCAGTCCGAGGAGGCTGATCATCGTGTTCCGATGGCCATAACTGAAGTGCCTGCGGACGAAGCCCAGCGAGTGGTTCTCGTGCTCGGAGTGGGTCTTGGGCAATCGCCGCTCCTCGTCGGGTACACGGCCCATATGGAACGCCCGCTTCGCAGAGCGGATCAGACTGTCCGTGGAGAACCCCGCCTTGATGTTCGACATGATCGATCGCGACTTCTCGGCGAGCGACAGGTTACTCGTCCAGGCCTCCGGCTTTTCGCCGAGTGCCTCTTCTTCCTCCGGCTCGCGCTGCCGCGCCGCGAGCGCGGAACCGAGGAAGAGACTGTGTGGCATAATGGTCGCACCGAGCAGGCCAATAGCTATGGGAGGATAAGCGGGGGAGGCTGGATGGGGTGGACGTTGGCCTACTTGTGGGGAGGGCTGCTGGGCCGAACGCGGTAGCGGAGGGGAGGAAACCCATGAGTGCCTCCACAAGCTGCACTTTCGCGTTTGAGACGGTGACTCCCAAAGTAATAAGCACGGTGAAGACCTGATTTGCGTCACATTAGCGACCAACAGCTCCCTCATACCAACGTGGACGCACCATAAGGGCAATGATAATCTCAAAAAGCTTCACCGGCTGCCCCGAAAGCGGGTCCTTCACAGCAAGCAAAAACAGCACGTCTAGCGCGGTAAGAATGACGCCCGCGTACAGCGGCAGCGCCGGGAAAAGAAGAGTGAGCGCGATGGCGGAGCCAAGCAGCTCCGCCAGGTCGGTTGCGACGATAGCGATCTCTGAGAGGGCGTAGAGCGGGTAGAGGGCACCCCACCGCCATAAACGAGTGTGTTTTGGTCGGTCATGGAGGAGGAGGCGGCAGTGAGATGCCAAATCTAGAAGATCGTTCAGCTAGCAACACCCGATAGACAGGAGCTAGCGGCTCACCAAGTCCGGTTACAACTCCAAGGCGAGAAGCCATGTCCTAGTACATACCCGCGAATTTGAGTATCGAGACTCATTTTGAACCCATGCTTTACGAAGGACAAACCTGCAAGGACACGGCCATCATAGTCACCTGGAGGACGCCTACAAGCAGCGCGTACCCGAACATGGACCCTGCCTGCAAGTCAACTTCCCAGTTTCCTCTGCCCGACCCGACCGTCAGCTCTGCTGTGGTGGTAGACGGAACCCTAACCACACTCACGGGTCCAGGAACGCCACGGCGCAGACAATCACGGTCCCGAAGTGCTTCGCAATGTGTGTCAACGCCGCGGCAGCGCCAGTGCGCGCACGCTTGGCTACGTTGCTGAGACGGCTGTGGGAAGACTGCACGGCAGCGGGGGAGCTGCCAGAGCTCGCTGTGAGGGAAGAAGCCCCGGCCATTGTCTAGAACGGGGTCACTGGCAGAAAAGGGAACGAAAAAATGAGACAATGAGAGAATGTGGGCTGCCCGGCCTTACCATTCACAAAGTCCTGCGGTGTGTTTTATGGATGGCGTCGACGCTTGACTGGCCAAACCGCAACGGAGCGATGAGTGCACAGACAAGGCAGCCGGCGGCAGCCAACAACGCGACGGGGCAGCTTCTTGCCGCGCAGGCGATCGGTTCGAAGGACGATCGACGCACTTAGCATTCGCCAGACCCGTTGAGCTCCCCCCGCCGTCTTGACGACTTCCTACTAATACGCTTGCGTCGCGCTTGTCGACGAGATCAGCTTCGAAGGCGCACACAGGTGGCGGATGCAGCCTGGATGGCCTCCAGTGGCCAGAGAATACCCACTTGTCGGCTGCGATCTCCGCCGTCTCAGCGCCATGCAGCCGGCTGCACACTGGCGGAAATACTTACAAATTACCCTGACATTTGACTTGCTGATGATATCATCACGTTCTGCACGGCAAGCGAGCGGGACATGACCGATGTCTTATGGCACCGTAGAAATCCGCCTTGGAGCAAGGTGCTCTACTGGACGACTGGATCACCTCTTCAACGGGGTATTTGCCCGGCTTTCTGTTCAATAGCAGACCCGGAATGACGAGCCCCACTGGCCACACTGGCTGGAAGTAGTCTGAGTAAAAGGTATTTTTCCCTGGGTTGCACCGGCGGGGGAATCCACTTGCAGGTTGAGTCAAGTGAGACTGTCCGATTGCTTACAAGCCATCCAAAAGAAAGAGAATGTCGTGTTATGACGCATATCTGGAGGACGCTTGATTAGCGGACATTGGTCAAGATGGGTGATGAAGCTTATACATAGTACGATCAGCTTCCTCGGGGTGCTCCAGAGATCGAGACGTGGTCCACACTGACTTACTGTATAGCCAACTGTGCTTCGCCGATTCACTTTTGATTATCGTCATCCAGAGGTAAGCGGTCATAGTTGACGAGCATAGACTGAGGCGGTTTCACTAGGAGGGGGCCCAGGAGTCTCCGCGCACGACTCGTGGGTGAAGATGGCGACGGTTGTTACCGAGAGATTCCACAACAGTGCGGCCAGAATGCGTAAATCGAGCGCAGACATCGCCCATTGAGCCTGAGCCTAAGGAGGTACTCTCTTTCGATATATTATGCTCACAGAAGACTTGCCGTAAGCCATAGCGAATAGACCTTGAACCTGTGGTGCCCACAAGGAAGGCACGATTTGCTGCGGTACTTTCTGCCGGTCAGATATACCGTTCCGTAAGCCGCTGTCCCCTATGTCAACCATTGCCCATAGTAAAAGAACTAGTAGCACAGGAGGCTGATGTCAGGAGGGACAAACCTGCAGTCCGAAAGAACCGCTTATCTAGCAGGCTTAAGTAGCAGCGAGATACAAATAGGATCCGCCGCTCTCGTGGCTTGAATCTGACGAGGGCTGTGGAGCGGTCGCGTCGGGATACCATCACGAATATTGAACGCGCCAAAACAGAAGGACTTGATTTGGATGTGTTGTGAGAGGAAGGTCGTCGCGCGAAGGCGTACCGTGTTCTCTACCATAAAACGCGTATGACACGAAGAGATCCGAGGCCTTCTTCGCACATGTCATTCGGGGGTTGGGCTGGCTGTTCAGCCAATGTTCCGATGAGAGCAAAGGTCATGAAGTCGTGAAGACGGAGGGGGTGGAAGAGCGGGAGAGCATGGAGGCCATTGAAGCTTCCGGAAGAGGTAAGTACTTATCCGCGGGACTGGTTATTTATTTATTACACAAGTATAATCTCGGACAGGGCCGTGACTAGTACATATGAACTTGAAGTATGTACATAACATAACTGGCCGTCCGCTTGGTCAATTGGCATAAGCTCTTAGCATATCACTATGTTCCTCTAGCTCGCAGCTATCTTCTGGTATAACTACCCTGCGTAGGAACTGGGCTGATGGTATATATTCGACTGTCCGAGTAGGTGGGCCGTCCAAGATCCTGATTCGATGCCGCCGTTGAACCGCGTCGGGGCGCCCACTCTCAAGGCTGGCACTCCGTGCTGCCAATCATCTCCGTTCACGGCAACAGGGTTGTAGGCAAGGCAGTCGCCCGCCGCCGCTCTCATACACTGGGATCCTTGCATAACGCTTTGGACACGGACGCACACAGGGCGACGGGCAGCGGCGGGCGGGCACTATGTACGTCGCGCTCACCGCTGAAAGCATGCTTGTAGTATCACAGTCCTTGGGACAGTCGATTGCAGGCCTGTGGTATGTTACGTTCTACTGGAAAAGTGTGCTGAAAAACTCGCACTCACTAGTGGAGTTACGTGTGTGAAAGGGCAGTAGAGCCCAATGCGGTCTCGGGATTCCCTATGCTTAATGAGGCCGGAAGGCGTCGCAGTCTTGCTCGCGGTGCATCTAACAGTCGCGCACTGCCGCTCCCACAGAGACGGGCCATCTCCTTACTTCCTTACACGAGAATCTGAGCATAGCCACGCACTTAACGAGCTCGGCATGCAGTCAACTGCGAAATGAAGTTTCATCTAGCTTGCGCAACCTCGTGCAACTCCAAAATTCAGCGTAGGTCGCGCTGCCAGATCCAACAACAATCGCACTGAAGATCAGAGCTCGGGATTGGCAAGAAACCGTCGATAGCGAGTGACAAATACAGCTCACAAAGTGTCTAAATGACTAATGTGATACACAGACCTCTGAGGCACACTACAACAGCACGTACGTATGTCCGCAGGAAACAACTTCAGGGCCCCTATGATATGCATAGTCTAAGGATCCATGGCCAAGTGAGAACACCACACGATTCTTTTCAGGACCAGGTTTTAGCCGTCCCGGGCGACGACGCACCCATCATGAATCCTCACCCAGCGCGAGGGTGATGATCACATACCCGTTCGCGAGGACGATGAGAATCCACATCAACCACCCGAACACCTTCGAGACGATGCCTATCGAAAAGTCTACCGTCTCCTCCCCCGCCTCCACGTCGAGCGTGACTTTACCGCGGTGGCCGCCGCGAGTCACCTCAAGGGTCGTCTGCGAGTCGGACGCGCCTGTGTCGAGCGAGCGACGCGGATCGCTCACGTCGATGTCGGACCACGTACCCGGTGCACTGTCGGTGGACGACTGCGAGAGGGTCTTCTCATGCATGGAGGGCCGCACTGTGCGCTTCACGCTCATGACCTGCTTCGACGAGCAGAGCCAAAGCAGCGGGAAGACGATGAACGGGAGCACGACTGAAAGTACGTCCTGCGAGATGATGAGCAGTGTGCTAACCCCGCCGCGCCCGAGGGCAGCGGCAACGACCACGGAGGGAATGAGACCCAGGCATCGGGTGAGCAGACGTCGCAACATCGGCTATACAGGCGCAGTGAGCGCGTTAGAAATTTGACAGGCAGTCGGACAGAAGGGGGAACAGACGTACAGAGACTTTCCACCGGATGAAGCCCTCAGAGATGACCTGACCGGCGAGCGTGGCAACGATAGACGAGCTCTGGCCGGCGGCCAATAGGGCGAGTGCGAAGAGCGTCCCGACCACTATACGAGTCCACGTCAGTGAACCAACTGGGCCAAAACAACCTGGATAGCCACTCACCCGTGCCTAACCTGCTTGCCAACAGGTCGTATGCATCGAACAGCGTAGCAGGTCCATCACTAGGGCCGGAGCCGTAGAAGAATACGGAACTGGCAAGGATGACGATCCTAGGAGCAATCCGGTCAACGCACCGACATCCTCCATATCAAAGGCTACATACAGTGCGTTGATGACAAGCGCCAGCCCGAGCAGGCTGACGACCATGTCAACGACCCCATGGGTCAAGTGCCTGCTGACAAAGTCCACCGAGTGGTTCTCGTGCTCGGCGTGGTTCTTGACCGGCCGCCCCTCCTCGTGTACGCGCCCCATGTGGAATGCCTGCTTTACGGAGCGGATCAAGCTGTCCTTGTTAAGGCCGGCCTTGAAATTCGACACCATCGAGCGCGTCTTCTCGGCGAGCGTCGAGGCAAGCGTCGAGCTGCTCGTCCATGCCTCGGGCTTCTCGCTGATTGTCTCCTCCTCCGTCTCGCGCTCCTGAGTGGAGAGCGCGGAGCCGAGGAACAGGCTGTGTGGCATTACGGTTGCACCGAGAATACCGATAGCTGCAAGGATAATGAGTTACGAAAGTGAGGACGGGGAGGAATACATACATGTGTAGAGGCCTCCTGGGCTGACCACGTCACTGGAAGGGATAAAACCATCGAAGGCATCACCCCAGTGCACACCGGCCTTTGAGACGATAACTCCCATGCAAATGAGCACCGTGAAGACCTATTGCATCGCGTCAAAAACTATCAGAGCTCCTCACCCGGACCTACACGCACCAAAACACCAATGAGAATTTCAAAGAACTGAGCCCGCTGCCCGGAAAGCGGGTCCTTCACAGCAAGCAAAAACAGCACGTCTAGCGCGGTAAGGATGACGCCCGCGTATAACGGCAGCGCCGGGAAAAGAAGGGTGAGCGCAATGGCGGAGCCAAGCAGCTCCGCCAGGTCAGTTGCGATGATGGCAACCTCGGAGAGGACGTATAGTGGGTAGAGAACACCCCACCGCCATAAACGAGTGTGTTTTGGTCGGTCATGGAGGAGAAGGCGGCAGTGGGCAGCCAGGTCTATCAACCCGATTAGCAATGTACGATAGAGATGATGTGAGTGTAGTCGGTTTACCTAGTCCAGTTACAACTCCAAGGCGTGAAGCCATGCACTATCGGTCACATCTGTGTTAGATGCTCCATGGAAAACAATTATCAATTGACAAACCTGCATGTAAACAGCGATCAAACCAGCCAAAAGGACGACGAACAACAGCTTGTAACCGAACTCGGACCCCGCCTGCAAGTCGACGCCCCAGTTTCCTCTGTCCAAGACATGGATCAGCACTCCTCGCAGCACGGAACAGAACCCTAACCACACTCACGGGTCAAAGTACGCCACAGAACACACAATTCCAGCCCCGGTATGTTTTGCAATGTGCTTCAAGACGGCGTAGGCCCCAGTCCGGGCCCGCTCGGCTACATTGCTCAAACGGCTGCCAGAAGGCTGCGCGTCAGCGGGGGAGCTGCCAGAGCTCGCTGCGAGAAAAGAAACGCCGGCCATCGTCTAAAGCGGGGTCTCTGGCAGAAAAACGAACAAAGGAAGGAAAGAGTGGGAGAATAGGGGCTGCCCGGCCTTGCCGTACATCGAACTCTCGGTGATCAGCTTTATGCAAGCCCAGAAGCATGCATGTTGTTGGTGAACCGCAGCTGCGCGATACCACCAAGTTGCGAATAAGGCGACCGGCACTGGCCATAGCGCGACGGGGGTGCTTCTTGCTCCACATCTCCGCGTCGTACGCGAGCGGTTCGGTGATCGAAGGGCGGCCGCTTTCGTCACGCTCGTTACGCTTGCTCCCGCCGTCTTGACGACTTAAACTCGTGGCGCGTTTGCCGACGCATATAAGGCATCGACATCAACTTCGAACGTGCTTGCCGTGGCGGCTTCATCCTATATAGGACAGAAGCAAGTCCCAAGACTCACCTCATCGTCTGGTAGCTTGATGCCTTGCTGGTTGCGCATCGGCGAGAGTACAAATCATGATCTGGCCTTTGACTTCGATACAAACAAGTACTGTACAATGGGCGTGTATGTCGTGTGCTAGGATGTGGGGCGGACATGTATCTGGGAAGTCCTTGGTGGGAGCTCGGCGGTGATCCATCCACATGAGTGTTGAAGCGTAGAGACTGCGCTCCCATCAGTCCTCGAGATGCTCCAAGAAGCGAGACGTCGTCCGTGCCAACCTCGCGACGAATTGCGCTTCGTCCACCGAGTCTTCCGTGATCATCCAGAGGTAATCTGATACACTTGGCAGGTCGTGACCCGCGCGAAGATCGTGCCGGACTAGTGAGTCCAGGAGCCGCAGCAGAAGCCGGGAATTGTAAGACAGGACCGCAACAATTGTTGCCCAGAGCTTCCGAGGCAGCACGGCCAGCACGCGCAGGTCGACCGCAGCCATCGTCCGGCGGGCAAAAGGAAGTACTTCTTCGTGATAGATAAGACTCACAGAAGACTCCGCCGTAGCCATAGCGAGAAACGGTGCTAGCTTCTTGAATCTGCTCTTGCTGAGAACGACCTCTGGCGTAGCGCGAATGCCAAGTCCGTACGAATTGCCAGAACCAGAAGGCGCACGCAAGAAGTCCACGAGAGCCCGGTTCGTCGCATTGCTTTCTGCTGGCCTAATATATGGTTCCGTAAGGCGTCCTCTTCTTCCGCCGTCGTTAGCCTGGTACCAGACCTTGCACGCAAGCCATTGTCGGTCACAAGAGTAGCACAGGAAGCCACTATCGGGAGGAACAAAAGTGCAATCCGGACAGAACTGCATAGAAGGCACCAGCTTACGATCGGTGGTGACTGGATTCGGGGAGCTTTCCGCAGCTGTGATGAACTTGGCCACCGTGATCGGGGACTGCGGGACGAAGACCGGCGAAGCTGGAGGTTGAGGGGTTGGAAGCGTGAGCATGACTGATGGTACAGGCTGAGCGAGCATCCCAATGAGGTTGTCCGTGCCGAGATTCCGACGTAGACGTCCTGGCGAGTCGACCCTCACAGTAACGGCATGCTGTTCATCAAGGACATCAGGGCTGATGTGTTCTGCCTTCAACGTTCCTTTGGATCCCTGTCCACACGTCTGAATTGACGACTTTCCACACAATCAGTGAAACGGTGTCTTACCTGGCAGACTCTGTTGAAAATGACTCCGGATTCTGTATCCAGGACTTGCAAAATGGTCCGTTGGTACTCTTCGCCCGACTCGTTGGATTCGTTGAACGCAGACTTGGCAGTGAAATACCGAGCAGAGCCGCTGCTCTCGTGGCTTGAATCTATCGAGGGCTAAATGACAGTCATTTCAAAATCCACCGCGAACCACTGATATTCCAGGCGTACTTGGTCTGGCGGTGCTAACTCGTCGTGAGAGTAGGTACCTTCTAATATACTTGTATGGCACGCCGAGATCCGGGGCATCTGTCGTAAGTTTCTGCCCGCTGGGACGTCCGCAAAAGCAGTACAAGCCCTTCGCTGAATGATGCAATACTGCATGAGATGTGAGCAAGCAATAAATTGAAGAGCGTTGTTACCGTCTCCTGATCTACGGCGTAATCACGTATGGACCGGTACTGCAAGTAGAACTCAGCGACTCCATGTGGTACATAAGATAATATGCTTACCTTCATCGTTCTATACGATCTCAGTTGCCTTCCAGAACGGACAGGTGACTGTTGCCATGATGTGAGCACGCTGGCGCAGTCGGCTGAGAAAAAATGGAAGGACCTTGTCGCCCGAACTGATCTTAAGCTCGTACTTTAAAACTCCCGGTCCCTGAGCCACGCCCATAGCCTCCGTCCTGGCGGCCTGTCCGTCTACTTGCGACACGAAGGATTGCGTGATAGCGAAGGCGAGGTGTGCATCTGTCCTCCTTGACTCCTGAAGGCAATCATAACTTTCTAGCAATGTCTTCCGGTAGGCTTCGCACACATTAGTTGATTATTTCATGAATAAAATGCCGAAATCTCACCCCTCCTATAGCGAGTGTGTGTCGTCAACCGAGGGTAGATTGGTGTCTAGCGCGGCGCACCGATGAGTACGAACTTTTGCGCCGTAGCTTGGAACTTACCGGGCGAGGATGAAGTAAATAGTTGACAATTCTACGTGTCTTGGCAGAGCTAAGTTTCCTCATGGTCGGCTCTACCAATCCATGTACGTGAAAGTCTGGTCTCGAGATGAACGTTCTGGTCGAACCTGGTCCCCCCGAAAAGGCAATCAACGCCAGCCTCAGTGGCTGTTTAGCGTTATTTGGTTCAGCGCTTCAGCAATCGCTCAAGAGTCTATTATCAAGTCGTAACTGTGGTCCTGCCATTTACTATTAGCTCGCAGTGCATTGTACGTGCAGCCGTACGCCTTCGTCAGTCTGACGTTAGCTACCAGTCATGCCAAGTGCGACGGTTGAGCATTTCAGCCTTGATGTCGTCTTCGATCCAGTACGGTGCCAATTTCCCATTTCACTAGAAGCAAGGAAGGGCTCACTGGCTACAATCGGTAAAATGTCAGGAATCGCTCGAGACAGTCGAGGAGAGTCCCGTTGCATACGTGACCAAAGCCTTCTATCGTGGAGACACGTCTCTGAGACCGGTAGCCATCAAAAGCGCGTCCACAAATCCGCACTTCTCCAAGAAGCCCCATGATATCGCAAAGGAGCTCAAAATTTTGACAAAATTGTCCCACGACAATGTATGTGCACATTGATCGACAATACTGGAGGTGCTCTCATGCATGACGCGAGATCATTAACGTGCTCGGGCACGGATACGAGCAAGCCACAAGCTCCTTGCATTTCTGGATGCCCTTTATAACTTACAAGCTGCGAGACTTACTGGACTCGCCGTTCTTCAGTCCGCATTCCCTCTTTGGGCGTGCCCGCCAAGAGCAAGATGTATTATCCTTCCTGGTCCTGGCAAGATCGCTCACATATCAGATCGTTCATGGAGTGAAATTTCTCCATGAGCAGCGCGTCGCTCACCGTGACATCAAACCAGGAAATGCACTCATCGACGGAGGCGGGACTTTGAAGCTCATCGACTTCGGCATAGCCTGGGCAGACCCGAGAGTGTGTGATAATGCCGGCGACCTATGGCCAGAGCCACCGGAAGAGATGTGTTTCGACGTAGCGACAGGGTAGGGCTCCCTCGACCAGCACGAGATCCGCAATTGGCTCATCTTAGTGAATCCTAGGCCGTACCGTGCCCCCGAACTCTTATTTGGAGCGTCGTCTTACGACCCCTACGCAAGTGACCTTTGGAGTCTGGGAACGACTTGCGCGGAGTTCTTCACGCCATTGAGGTTACAGAACCGCTACGATGATTACGATGAGTTGGAGGATGATTTGGACGAAGACGATCGCAAGCGCCCTTTCGTCATCCCGAAATCGCTTACTGTCAGCGACCCAGACGGGGAGTGGAGGCGAGTTTCCCTGTTCGACGCTTCGCGAGGATCTATAGGCCTCGCCTGGAGCATCTTCAAGACTAGAGGGACCCCGACGGCGACAACATGGCCGGTGAGTCCAACGACATACAATTCACTGTTGTCTTTAGTTGCTCATAACGCTTCTATCAGGACTTCGGCCTTCTACCAGACGCCAGTAAGGTATCCTTTCAGGTGGCACCCAAGCAGAACTTGCAATTATTGCTGCCCAACGTGCCCGCTTCCTCCTCGACGGTACACACGGACAGGCCTGCCGAATCGAATTGCGTCAACCTGGTCGAGAAGTTCCTCAGTTACCAACCGTCGATGCGGATGAGCGCAGCTGATGCTCTACGCCACCCCTGGTTCACCGAGGCGGCACCTCTTGTCGTCCCTCCACGATATACGGCGGCCTCAGACGATGTCCAGATCGAGGAGACATGGGAGAGTCAGACGTTGGCGGACCATTTGATAGCGATACTCCATCCGCCACCTGCACCTGAGTACAACAGGGAAGAACGAATAGATTGATACACAGTACACCAAGGTCTACAATAGATAATCAACTCAGCAGAACAGTAGAGATACAGCAATCACGTCGTCAGAGCGTTCGCGGGGATAGCAGTCAGAGGCTGGTTGTCGATGGATATACCTAGGAAAGGGATGAGTTGGAGGCGTATTGAACAGTCGAAAGGATGCTTACTGCGAGTCTGGTTCGCCGTCTTGTATATGCCGATAAGCCGATGGCTAAGCTCGAACATGTCATTTCTATGATGATATTAGCCATTATGCTTCGACTCCGTGAGACCGTGATCCGCTTTACCTGAGGGAGATAATAATGAATTGTGCATTCTTCGTGCGGTCCTTGATGTAATTTGCGACGATGGAGACATTCCGGAAGTCCAGTGCAGCGTCAATCTCGTCCATGAAGTAGAGGGGTGTGGGCTGTGGTAATTATCAGCGTGCGTAATACCACCTGAAGGCGGTACATTGTTACCTTGTATACATGCAAGGCAAAGACGAGAGCAAGAGAACTCAACGTCTGTGCAATGTAAGGGTTAGCCTACTGCATCAATGATAGCCACGGAACTATGCCCCACCTTCTCTCCTCCTGACAGATTGGAGATGTTCTTCCAACTCTTCTTCGGTGGCATGACACTGAAGATGATGCCCTCGGAGAAGGGGTCCATGCTGTCCACCAGTTCAAGCTCAGCGTTGCCGCCGAGGGTGATCATCTACGAACATATCGGCATTCATGAAGTGTCGTCTTTATGTAACGCGCCAACTGACCTGATACATCTCCTTGAGCTTCAGGGAGATTGTGTTGAACCCTGTCATGAACTCGTCGAGTCGCTGTTTCCGGAGACTGTCGTACTCCTGCTTCTTGGCATCGCGGAGCTTCGTTACCTCCTCGAGATCCGAGGCACGTCTCAAGAATTCCTCCTCGCGCTTCCGGTAGTCCTTCAGTACGCTGAGATCTGGCTTCGAGTTCTTCAGTTTCTCTGATGGCTATACATTCAGTACGAGACTCGTCGAAGCGCAGAATATGGCGCACCGTCCAACAACTCGGCATCGGCGATGAGTTCTCTCTTCCTAAACTGATCCAACTCCTCTTCACTGTAGACGTGTAACTCGAACGCCGGTGTCTTCTCACGCTCTTGACGTTGTGGGGGTTCACCATGCTCCTGCTTGACTGCACCTTCTGCGCCTGCTGCTTCATGCGCATCATCTTCGTCATCGCTGCGGGTATCATTGAGCGGAGTATCACGGAAAGACGACCTGTTCGACCCACTCAATCTCTTCGAGCCTAAGCTTGTCGTGTTCGTCGCGCCAGTGGTCCAGGGCCCGCTGATTCTCGGCAGACTCCTTCCTCGTATCAGCCAAGGCTTGCTTGAGCTCCATCTATTTCACCGAGCTCTAGTTAGCTACCAATAGACATCGACATTGAATGTCTACATCTCATCTGCATACCTCTTTCTTTCGGAATGCCTGGATCTCTTCAGTCTTGGCGTCGAGCTCGCCCTTGAGATTCTCGAGGTCATCCTTCGAGTTCTCGACAGCGGCTTGTGCAGCTTCTACTTTGGAGCGAAGTTCCTCGACGTAAGTGGTGATTTCTTCGATCTGACCATTGAGATCCTCGAGTTCGGCAGTCACCTCCTCCAACGCGGTGCTATTAGACTCGATCGTACTCTCCAACTTTGCAGAGTCCTTCTCGGCTTTCGCTTTGGCTACCTCAGCCTTAGTGATCTCATCGCTGGATAGATTGATGTGCAGCCGAATCCCATCGACCTTGGACTTCTGCGAAAGCAAGCGGGCACCACCGATTTCAAGGATTTTCTTCTCGAAACCCTTGATCTCTTGTTCGATCGCCTCGGTCCTCTCTTGCAATTCCTCCAGCTCCTCGGAGTGAGCACCGATCTGCTTCTCCAAGGCAGAGACGCGAGCGACATCGCCAACATCCGGTTTGGTTTGCGACCTATGAATGGTCGGAAAAGGACGGGCCAACAGGCAAAAGGAACATACTTCAGGTCGCGAACACGCTTCTCAGTTTCAGCGATGCGCTTCGCACTCGTCCGAAGGTCAAGGTTGACCTTCTCGATCGCCATGTCCAGCTGAGGTCCTGATCTTTGAGCCTTTTCTAGATCGGTCTCTGCTTCACGTAGCTGGTGCTGGAGTGCCTCGAACTCTCGCGCAGCCTCTTCACTCTCACGCTCGTACTGTCTCAACACCTCGGGAGCGACGGCTTCGGCTTGCAATTTAGAGCTCATGCCTCCCCGCATGACATGGTTACCACCTCCAGACATCGTCCCTGAGGCGTCGATGAGCTGTCCAGCTAGAGTGACAACACGCCACCGCCGCTGTCCGCCAAAAGCAATGCGGTTGGCCTGATCGAGATTATCGGCCACTAAGGTATTAGCGACTCCTTTGAAGAAAGCCGGGGCAAAGCGAGATTCCTTTGGGGTAATGAGGTCGAAGAGCCTGGGAACATTCTCCGGCGTTGAGATCTTCTGCATGCCGTGGTTGTTCAGCTTCTCTAGTACCATGAAAGAAGCCCGGCCAACGTTCTGCTTTCGCAGGTAATCGATGCATGCTTGACCTTGCTCGACAGTATCCACGACTAGGTTGTTCAAAGCGCCGCAAGCCGTTGAGACTGCGACGTCATAATTCTCCGGGATGGTTCCAAGGCTACCTAGACGTCCCTGTATCGAACCGCTTGAGTTTGCGCGAGACGATAGAGGATGATCGCTTACGTGGAATCCCGATATACGACCGGTCTGACGTAGGCGAGTCAAGCTATCAAGGACACGGTTCCGCGATCCTTCGGCGGCCTGCGATGCCTTGGCTTCATCGACTCTTTGTCGAGTTGAGCTAGCCTTGTTGCGTAGCTGTTGTACACGAGCTTGCATATCCTGCATGACAGTTTATCAACACGCATTGTTGCGGAAAGAGAGTACCTACATGAATTTGCTTCTCCTTCGACTTGAGCTCTGCCGCGTTGCGGGCCTTCGTAGTCTTCAACTCTTCTAGCTCGGCAACCTGTCGAATGCTCATCAGCCCGGCGTGCGAGCGAGGAGTTGCCGTTGCAAACCTTGGCATCGTTGTCAGCACGCAGCTGTTCAAGCTGGTCTTGGGCTTCCTTGCTGGCTGACTTTGCGGCTTCGGCCTTCTTAGCGAGCATGTCACGCTCGCTCGTCGCGAGGTCGATCTCTGCCTTCTTGGCGTTAATCTTCGCAGTCCATGGTTGCAGCTCTTTCTGCTTGACCTCAATCTTGTCATGGAAGACCTGCGTCTTGTCTAGATAGGAGATGATTAAGGCCGACGGTTGCGGTGCGTGAGGGGCTTGCCTTTCAAGCTGTCTCGGATCTCTTCCAGTACGTCTTCTTCGTGTGCAAGGGAGGACTCTAACTCTTCCACCTTTTTCTTCTCCCGCTCCATCTTAGTAGTATTGTCCTCGATGGCATGCAAAGCCTCGTTACGATGATGCTCATCCTAGTAATTGCAAACTCAACTCCCAGTCGCGCGCTTAGCTACAGTAACGCATACCTCTTGCAGCGACTTCTTCAGCTTCTTCGCCTTACTGCTCGCATGCTTGCGCCTCTCGTCGAGCCCTACTTGGCGCTTCTCGTGAGCAGCAAGGTCCTTGGTGGCCTCTGCGGCCGCAGCTTTGACTTCCTGTATTGTAGTGCGGTCTCAGCGAGAGCGAGAAAACAGTCATATATAGTACCAACCTCGTAGGCTTCGACACGTTCGTTGTAGTGCTTCTCCAAAGCCTCGAGATGCAAGACATCGTCGCGGTTGCGTTCCGTCTCAGAAGCAAGCTCCTTGTCGAGGCGAGCCTAGGCGACAAACGACAATGAGCACAAAAGCTAGCCATGCGTACGAATATAGGCATACGATGGTCTTTTCGAATGCATTGTCGTTGATCAAGCACTGCCACAAGTACCACTGCCACAGGCGGGATAGGGCACGGACGTGCTCATTTTGCAGGCGCAGGTAATCCTCCGCTTCCTTCTTCTTGGCCTCTAACGCATTCCGATCCTTCTCGACGATTCGCAGCCTGTTTAGCTTCTCTTGGCGGTCTTCTGAGAGGCGCTCCATCTCGACAAGAGCTTCCTCGATAGGCTCCTTGTACTGAGCCGTGCCGATGATATCTTCGAGGTACTCAAGAAGACCGTCTTCGTGTTCGCTGGGCGCTTTGGGCTTCATTTGTGCGATGGACTCGACTTCACCCTATACGACAATATATTATTGAAGCACCACGGAACATGCTCAGAAACGTATTCACCTGAAGGATGAGGAATCGATTGTGATCGAGATCAATACCACGTCCCTTGAGAAGTGTTTGCACTTCCTTGTAGTTACTCTGCTTCCCGTTAATGGTGTACTTGCTAGAGTTGCTCTTATACGCAGTTCGGGCGACAACAAGATCAGAGTCGGACACGGCTTCGAAAGCGTCGGGTCCGGGCTGAATGAGGAGCTGCGTTAACACACCGGCTGTATGTTAACCAGCCGACGCACCAAATCCATAATCTCTCTGAAGTGAATCTCGACACTGCACTCATCCAGGTCCGGGTATCGAGCAGAATTGTGAATCAACTCCGATAGCTTGCCTTGCCTCATCTTTGAGGCACGGTAACCGAACACGAACAGGAGCGCGTCGATGGTATTGGACTTGCCGGAGCCATTGGGACCAACAATCGCAGAGAAAGACTAGGCAAGGCGTATGTAAGCACCGGCAAAAAAGTACTGCGAGAAATCCTACTTTATGGAATGGTCCAATCTCTTGGCGGCCTGCATAACTCTTAAAGTTCACGAGTGCCATCTTGTGGATGACAAGTCGAGCTTTCGGCCCTTGAGGCTCCTCAGGGACAGAGGGCATGGCTTGTGGATGAGACTTCGGAGTTCTTGGATCAAGCAGTGACTTCTCCTCTTCTTGTTCCTCAGACGCATTACCAGTGAGTGGGTCTAAGAAGGCCTCAGTTTCCTCGGCGTCTGAAGTCTCGACAACCTCCCGCTCGTTGTCATCAGTGGTACGCGGGGCGGGGATAGGTTCTTCCCTTTCCAATTCTTTACCTCCCTCTGCATCCGGCATCTGTTCTAGCACTTCCTCCTCTTCATCATCTGAGATTACGATTGCTTGACGAGCCGCACCCCTCTTCGCTGCTTTGGTACTTGCGGCGGCCTTGCGCCCTCGAGTTGGCTTCACCTCCTCTACCTCATCATCGGAAATGACTATGGTTTCGGGCACCGACGTCCTCTTCGTCCTGCCGGCAGGCTTGCGATCTTCAACTTGTTCGTGATGAAGCTCCTGTGCTTCTTCTTCACTCCCCTCTTCTTCATCTGGATCCTCCTTCCTGGTCTTACGGGACTTTGTGGAAGCCTTTGTTGAGCGAGTCGATCCGCGACTGGCGCGTGTCGGGAGAGCTGAGTCGCGGCCGTTGGAGACAGGTTCAGCCGGACTACCATTAGTAATAGTAGCAGCAGAGGCCTTCCTGGATGACACCCTCTTTGTCTTCGGCTTCACCTCCACGACTTCGTCGTCATCTTCATCAGGCTCAATGGACGGACGTGACTTCTTATTGGGACGGGCTACTTCCTGGACAACTTCTTCGTCAGACTCTGGCACCCCTTGCAAAGACGTTCGTAGGCGTGTTGCGCGCGGTTTGGATGTTGATGCTGCGCTAGGCACGGCCGAGGTAGATCTACGCGTCCTGGATGGGGGCTTGATGTTCTCTTGTTCTGCCTCTGGAGCTTCGCTGCGTTTTCGTTTCGGTGCGGGGGCCTTGACTTCGGCAGCGGGTTCAACGGATGCTCTTGTTGAGCGACTAGACCGTCGAGGAGGCATCTGGCTGTAAGTCAGCGGGGATAGCCGTCGTAGCGGACGAGATGAACGACGCGACCGTCGGTTCGACGCGTCGCGTATGGTGCACGTGACCGACCACAACGCGCGCCGCCTGCCTAAGTAGTCTCCTGGACCTTTTGGAAGGGAATGTCGGCGTAGAGCCTGCCCGGCTTGCCGCACGCAAGTTAGAGTCGATAGCATTCAGCTGGCTCGCAGCTGCGTCACCAACCGCTGCAATATTAATATTGACAGGCTTCGCGCCGCCGAAGCTGTACTATAACAAGAAAGCAAATTAAGTTGGAATTTTACGCGTACTTATAAGTCTGCCCATCCGTTCTCCAGCCCATCCACTATCCTCCACCGCTGCCCACCCAACCAAGTCTGTATTCGCTTTTCATCATGTTCTGATGCTCCAGGTTCTAGGACAGATACATCGCCCTTCCCCCACAGCGACAATATCGACCACCCGACCACGATCATCCCTGGTGGTCGTTGTTCGCCACCGCTCTCTAGAGCAATGACAATGTCACGGATAGTCGAGAAGATAGCGCGCTGGTCTGGCATAGATGCACGTTCCACGATGGCCATTGGTGTGCATGCAGGGAACGCAGCGCCGTCACGGCGCGTCGCCGGTTCGCTTGACTCTGCAAGGAGCGTATTGAGCATCTCCTGTAGCCTTGCCACGCCCATGAGGATAACCAAGGTACGGCTTCGCACATAGCCCGGTAACTGAACCTGCTTCCCACCCCTGCCTACGCCAGTGCACACGATGAAAGACTCCGCCGCACCACGCTGTGTAACGGGTATTCCTGCGAAGGTCGGTCCAGCGAGAACGGAGCTTACTCCGGGTACGACGATGGGCTCGTACCCACGTTCTCGGAAGTACAAGATCTCTTCGCCGGCTCTTCCATACACGGATGGGTCTCCTTGCTTGAGCTGTCGCATCTCCGTATGAGAATGTCGTTTCGAAGGTAAACCAATCGTGACCTACCCGAACAACAGTGAGACCACGTATTGCTGCCTCGATAGCAGCTTCCATCAATTCTGCTTGCCCGTAGTCGGCATTCCCCGGAAACTTGCGCGCAATCCGGACTTCAACGTGAGACGGGATGATCGCTAGCACCGCCGCAGGTACAAGTTTGTCCGAAAGAACGAGGTCAGCGTGTTTCGTGAGTGCATCGCGAGTTGCAACTGTCAGGAGGGAGGGATGACCTGGCCCTGACCCTACAAGGAATATCCTTCCTTGACGCAGAGGCGAGAGGGAAAGGTGGTGCAAGGTGGGGACGTCTTGAGAGGAAGGGCGGTCACTATTCGATGGCGGCGAGGCGGCGAGGTATCCACTCTGTCCGTCGAGCACGCTTGACATGTCTTCCGGTGTCAGCTTCGCCAGTTTTGGGAAGGGCCAGTACTCGCTGACTTGTGCGACCCACTTCATCCGTCTCCGTGCGCTCTCTCCAGCTGACTCGTCCGCACGTCGTTGTGCTACAGGCCGATTAGGTGTAGATGGACCTGCTTCTTCGTTAAGTTCAGCATCGACGACATCATCTACACCGTCTACGGAAGCCTTCGCCATTGAGCGAAGTTTGCTGACGTTAGCCACCGCTGCGCCGACGTCCTTAGGCAAGGTCGCAACGATATCCCTTCGTATTCTACTGGCTAAGCGGCATCCCTGACCATTCGTGGTCACTCCGATCTGGAGGGAACTCGGTGCGCCCGCTTCGTGGTTTTGGAACCGGTGGGTAGACAGGAATGAGAAGTCGCATAAGTCAGGCATGTCACAGACGTTCAGAGGGATGTTGCGGAGGCTGCATGCATGGGCGATGAGCTGAGCGGAAGTACGGCTGCGACGACTCCCAGATACGCCGCTCAGGAGGGTATCTGTGACACATACAAGTCGGACATGCCCAACGCTGCCCAGATAGTCGTTCAGAGCCTGTGCATCCCTGTCCACTGCACCCTCCACAGAGCAAGGGAGACGGTCAAGTTCTAAGACTTCGAGTTGGCCGTTATTCGCCCTCCACTGCAACTCCTCGCAGGCAGAGTTGAGACCACCATTGGCCACTACGACTACGCTCGAGTCTGCCTCGAGGGCAGCAAATGCGCGGGAGGCAGCAAGCGTGTTTGAGCCGACGATGATTACTGTATGCTTCTGAAGTCTGAACGACAGAAGAAGGGAGGCACCGCCGGCTGGAGTAGGATACTTGGTCATTGCAGTCCGCCTGAAAGCCACCTGTACGAGGGAGGTCCAACGAAACCACTGTGTAGGTCAGGATAGCGTACCACCAGTCGCTCGAGACACACCTTGCTCCTGTACCCGCTTGACTATCCGTTTAGAGAACTCGGCTTGAAAAACTCCTCAACGACTTCAGTGCTAGTGCGGACGGGAATAATGAAAATAGACTGCATATCGAGATTTTGAGAGCTTCGTCCCTGGAGCGCACAGGGATGGCGAGAGAATGGTGCGGTTGTGACGTCCTGTGACAGGCCGGCAACCCCTGGTCTGTCACATCTAGCGAGGCACATCGTGACGACTTCCATATGCAGACTTGAGTTGCGCCTACCAGCTTCAATGCAGCTGGTAGACAACCAAACCGTACGTATGCTTGATTTCTCAATCGTGTCTACGGCGACTGAGTTTCTAGGCACTAGTTCTTCCGACGGCTGACTACATTGTTCGAGTCATCGAAGGAGTCCGGAAGCATATGGCTTACCCACAAACGACGTGCGTTCGCCATTGCATTTCTTATGCTCGTGTACTCAAACCCACCCCTTGATATGCAGTGACTTACGATGGGGACGATGCGCATATGTCCTCTGAAGATGACAACACCAAAGAATATCCATGCCTAGTCCGGGTCACAAATGGCGATGAGACCAAGTTCTCGACAAAGGTGAGGATACACACGCGATGATGGTCGGATTCCTTGCGGAGCGTTGAGCATCTTTCCTCCGTCGGCCTCGCAAATGGCGATCCGCAGGTCGAACCCGGTCAACTAGAAAGCTTTCACACGACCTACGGAGCACTACTCAAGTCCTCTATGACCACTCTCCGAAAGCGCGACAAGAAGCGCGATAAACAACGAGCGGAAGAGATCGCTCGTCGCAAGCGTCGACTGACAGAAGAAGTTACTATTGAGGGACCTAAAAGAGGTGCTGGTCGCCGAAAGAGACAGCGCAAAATGAAGGCGGCAGCGAAGCAGGCGGAGGCACGGAAACGGGTGCAGGAGCGAGAGGAGGCAAGGTCTCAGCCGAAAAAATCGTGAAAGTTGCTCTCTCCAACCTGGCGCGAAGATTCTAGGCCTTACATATCATGCAGAGTTGGACGCTGCGTTTCCGGACTTTGTCGAGACCAGGCGATGTTGTCCAATATTATCCGGCTTCAGATATAGCATCAATATAGCATGCGTGAGAACTGAGAACCGCCGACTCGCCTCCGCCGCCACCTGCAGACGCTAGGCCGGCTGCTACGTCTTTCGTTTCCAGACGCAGAGCAGACATGCCTGTAGTAGCGCCTCCGCCAATCACACCCATCGAACCGGATATCTTCGATGATGATGACGAAGGCTGGCAGGACATGCCGGTCGTCCGAGACGGCGATGAATTCGCCGGCGGCTTAGACGAGGAGGACCAGAAGAAGTACAAGTATGTCCCACCCGCGAAGAAAGACACCGTAACTGCGAAGCAAACAGGCAATGCTACGGGGAATGTATTGGATGTCGATTTCGAGGGGCAGGAGTGGAGGACCAAGGCCGACACGAACGAAGGCGAGTACACACGCATACGACTGAATGAGGAGGACGAGTCAGACGAAGTGCACCTGCGGACGAAGTATCTCTTCAACGAAGACAAAGCCATGACTCCGCTCAGCCAGATGCAAGCTACGAAGGACCTTCTTACGGAGGCCCAACGTATTGCCTACGTCGGTCTCTGCGCGCTCACGACTCGTGAGATGGCCGACAGGCTCAAAGTTCTCAACCGAAAGGAGCTGAAGAAAGCCATAGAGAGCATGGAACTATGGGCTCTGAAGATTATGGGTCGGTTATATTACCATATGGAACTGACGACTGAAGGTAATATTGCCGATATAGTGCCTACGGAGTTGTCTCATGCTAAAGGAGTGTGTCAGAACAGAAGATGATCGACAGTCTCGCCATGCACGGTATCCAAGCCAAGGATCTCGTGCCCGCCTTAATGACGACTCATACAGTCGCGAATCCTGAGTACGATCCCGTGGAGGCGCAGCGACAAGCCGACGAACATCTAGCCGTTGAAATGGCGAAGCTAGATGCACTGGAAGAAGACTCCGCGGACGTATCAGACTCGTTAGCCCCAACACCAAAGGCGGCGACAATGACCCCCGAGCTGAAGACCTCGCCCAAGCTGGTACAGACGACGACGACTGCGAAGATTTTGGAGGATACTTCGGAGACTGTTCCGGGTGTCAGCACACACCTATCCGTCGCGGACAAGAACGTCACACTAGACATCCGGTGGACGGTGCTCTGCGATCTCTTCCTTGTTCTCATTGCCGATTCCGTTTACGATGCGCGCTCTCGTGTGCTGCTAGAGAACGTCGCGCTCAAGCTCGGTCTCGGTTGGCTGGACGTCGTGAAGTTTGAGAGGCGCGTGAGCGAGGCGCTGGAGATCGAAGAGAGCATCGAGACACTTGAAGAGCAAGATACCATTAAGGGCGTTCAAAAGGCCACCCGAAGGCGTCGGTATATGATGCTTGGCTTGGCTACGCTAGGTGGGTTGACGGTACGGCTTTACACGATGATGGACTGACCCTCGTATATAGGTGGAGGTCTTGTCATCGGACTATCGGCGGGTCTTCTTGCGCCTGTGATCGGTGCTGGCCTGGGAGCAGCTTTTACGACCATTGGAATAACCGGGACAACGGGGTTTCTGGCAGGAACGGCTGGAGCGGCGGTCATTACCACAGGCGGCGTCCTCACTGGCTCAGGGCTGGCTGTTCATGGAATGGCGAACCGAACCAAGTACGTGAGGACGTTCGACATTCTTCCTTTGCACAACAACAAGCGAGTGAATTGTATCCTCACTGTTCCTGGGTGCGTATGCAGCTGACCTCCACTCCGCACGAGTACTGAGGGGCCGTTCCTGCTCACAGCTTCATGAACGGTCGTCAAGATGACGTTCGTCTACCTTTTAGCGTCTTGGATCCTGTTGTGGGCGATGTCTTCAGTGTTCTCTGGGAACCTGAGATGATTAGGGAAACTGGGAGTGCAATCAAGATTCTAACGAGCGAAGTCCTGACGCAATTGGCCCAAACCGCATTGCAAGCCACGGTCATGACTGCATTGATGAGTGCTCTGCAATGGCCTATCAGTGAGTAGGAGACAGCGTGCGTGTTCTATCCGCCATTCTAATGCGGCTGTTATGCGTAGTTTTGACCAAGCTTGGCTACCTCATCGACAACCCATGGTCGAACGCACTTGATCGTGCCAAGTCTGCAGGCCTTGTTTTGGCTGATGTGCTCATCCGCCGGCATCTTGGTGTGCGTCCCATCACTCTCATCGGATTCTCGCTCGGTGCTCGGGTCATCTTCTACGCGTTGCTCGAGCTTGCAAAGCACAAACACTTCGGTATCGTTCAAGATGTTATTCTCCTGGGTGGGACTGTCACGGCGCCACATCGGACGTGGATGGAGGTGCGGTCGGTCGTCTCCGGTCGCTTCGTCAACTGCTACGCGCGCAACGACTGGGTGCTGAACTATCTATTCCGCGCCACTGCTGGTAGCTTGAACACGGTTGCGGGCCTGCGGCCAGTGGAGAACGTTCCCGGCTTGGAGAACATTGACGTGACTGACAAGATCTCTGGGCACATGAGCTATCGAACGTTCATGCCACTAATCCTGGATCAGCTTGGTTTCCCCGTCTCCGCAGACTATTTCGATGAACCAGAGGTAAGTGTGGCCCGTGATACTGCTGCCGATGAGCTTGGTTCGTCTCATTCGTCATCATCTGATAGGAGCCCGACTTCGAGGGTGAGCGGATCGTGGTCCGGGAGGGCGAAGAGGAGGAGAAGAAGCGCGGGTGGTTCTCCCGGAAGAAGCGGAACTCAACTCAGGTTGCTCACGTCTCGCGCCCACCCTCAGGCTCGGTAGTCTCCCCTACCAAACAGGGACGATCGTCGCAATCTAGCAATGGAGACGACGACCTACCACCGAGGGAGGCGTCGGTCACTCCAGTGCCTCATAAATCCGCTGTCGACGTCCCCCTACCTTCTACTCCTACCACCGAGTCCACGCCGGTTGGAGAGGGTGAGGGCGACGTGTCAAGTGCACTCCCCGAGACCGCGGGCTTCAACCTCACGGCGATCAAGGAAGTCATAGGCAAAGACTCCGACGTATCGGATATGCAGGTTCCTGCCTCGAATCGATTCCCTGCGCTCCGCATCCACGAGCCTACGCAACGCTCGGAAAGCGTCCCTCTTCCTTCTCCCGTGCCGAGTTCACCCGAAGCCACACCTACCATGCGCACTTCCGTCGACGTGAGGCAAGCGGAGAGTCAGCCGGTAGCGGGCCCGAGTTCATACGACCGCCATCAACGCTCACGTTCCTTTGAATCGGCTCTCGATGGAGAAGATGATGATTCGTCGTCGCAAATTTCCGGACAGTCTTCACGGGCAGCAGAAGAACCCACCTACAGCTCAGTGGCGGTAACGGGCAGCTCATTCTGGCCGTCCGAGGTGGCAGAAGTCACGCCGACGTTCAGTACGTTCGGTGCCTACAAGCCAGCTTTCAATCAAAGCACGTCGCTTTCTAGAGACAATTTCTCCTTCGGCGCTGCGTCGGTTGCTCCTAATCCACTGGACCCCTTTGCCTCCTCCCCACTCACCCGTAATCCATTCGCGTCACCTCCAGGAGACCCACTGCTATCATTCGGTGGCATTGACGGGTCAATAACCCAGACACTATCACCCCCGAACGTGGAGAGGGATCCGTGGAACTTCACTTCCAGCGTGCTCAGCGGCGACGCACGGAAGAAAGGAGCAAGCACGCTTGACCTGAACCCATGGCAGAGCTGATGACGGATCCAGGAGGTGTTCCGATTGGTCTGCTGCCCCTCAGTGATGTCGTTTCTGTCTTTCCCTCCCTATCGCACATTCTCCGGAAGCATCTTACATCTTCATATCTAGCGCATTGTATCCCATCGATTGCACCCTGCATCGTGTTTAGCATCTCGGGCTCGTATTCACCGCAAGTGTGGCTTGATTAAACGATAAAGGTTGTCACACTGGACTACCAGGACTAATTCATCGCTCCACAACGTCACTTGCCATGGCTGTTTGAGTTTAGCGGGCCGGCAGGCTGAACCGTGCAGCTGACCTCAGATGGTAGTCTCCACTTGTCGCTTGGCCTGCGTCGGGGGTTGGGATCGACCGTTGGGCACCCGCTTTCCCACTCTCGCAGTGGACGGAGCGAGCTAAGAGCAGGAATCGACTTACGAGGCATGAGAACACGACATCAATGCTCATATCTACAAGCGTTGAGATGATGGTCTCTTGCGGCCTGCTGACCGTTTCTGCCTACACAGCGCAGACTCAATCAATTCCCTACGAAGGTCCGTGATTCTTTGTGCCAATCATGCATGCAGATAGGACAACAATACTCGGATCTTTCTTTCAGCGCCTACTGCCGCCGTTGGAGTGTTGGAGACGGCGACGACTGTGCCAACGCACAGGTCTAACCCGATGCGGTCCGCGACCCGCATCCCACTTGTGATGCATGGGGCGTTTAGCTCATCGCCCTCGCAGCACTGCTTATAAGCTCTTTTAACAGTGGGCATTCCTGCCAGTGTCGTGCGAAGCCCAAGCCCTAGTCATCATCGCCCACCACAGTACCGCGTCGCTACCCTCCCGCCATAGCTTCTTGTCTACTCACTGATGGCGACCACGATGACAACCGCCCGCTCCCGCATACGCCCCCGACCCCGCCCCATCCTCAAGCGGGACTCGTATCCCACGCCCCTCGCGGACGACTCGCTGCCCTTCACGGCGTGCGACTACATCGTCTCCCCCCGCGTCCACTTCCCGCCGACGCCCCACATGGCGTCGCTGCGCTTCACCCATTCCCCCAACACGTACGACCGCGCGCCGATCCTCGTCTCCCCGAACAGCGGCTGCCTCGAGCTGCCCAAGCGCGGCGAGCGGAGGTTCTACTCGCCCCCCGCGAACTTCGACGACAGCGCGCACGAGCGGCGGGGCCGCTTGCGCAGCCGCACCGCTGGACGGGACGCCTCGCGCGACGACTTCGACCCCGACTCGCCGGAGGGCGACGTGAAGGGGAGCTACTTCCACCCGCGCGCATTCGAGGCCTGCGCCCCGGAGCCGCTCGAGATGTCTTCGCCGCCCATCCTCATCCCGGACCTGTCCCCCTCCGAGGAGTCCGACGACTCCGTCGCGACGCCCCCAGATCGCGATGCATCCGCGATGGTCGCCGCGTCCATCGCCATCCGCAACAACTCGGCATTCATGATGCCTCCGTCCGCTTCCGGATGCGATGCCCCTCCCAACCCCGGAGCCCGCCGGAAGCCACGTTCGTCGGCGCAGCCTAGGCCGTGTCTCAAGCGGAAGGGCACGACTGTCACGTTCGCGAGCCCGGACTTGGACGAAGGGTGCTTGGGAGGCTTCTGACCTCGTCGGGAAAGTTGATAATACCCTTCTTCCCGGCGGGTCTTGGGATGCGTTTGCGTCGCGGGTCGACGCATACGATACCAGTTGACTATGATACCAGGACTCTTCACCGCAGCAGTACTAGTAATGCTTGTAGCAGTAGCAGAAGCAAATGCGCACGCTTCGCGCAGAAAACCGAAATGTATTTTTTTTTTGGATATCCCAAGGAGGTCTGACCTATCGAGCCGCAGCCTGCGAACTGCGCGCACACCTTGCTGCGCAGAGTCGATCGAGTCCACTGTATGCATCTCACGCTATAAACCCACGTCACGGAGTGAACGAATGTTCGCCTGTCGCGCAGTATAAATACGAAAAGTTTCTCTCTCTCTCTCTCACGGAGTGAACGAGGACGTTCGGCAACCAAGCGTAGCATCAAGGAACAGCGCGTACGTCGTACAAGACTCTAGTAGTAGACTACAGATGATACAAAACATGCTTCTACGATCAATCAGCCGGCGGGGACTCGCCGTCCCAACACTGCGAAACATGCGAGAAACAGCCGAGCCCGAGCCCATTCAAACGATTAGGACGGAGGAGCAGGTATCCGGACGACTCTCCCGGAGAGCAGGAGCAGGAGAGGGGGCCTACTACGCGCTGGCCGCTTGCCGCTTGCGGAAGTAGACCTTCGCGTCCAGGTTGGGCAAGACCGCGGCGGCGAACCACCTGTTCGGCGGGCGCGCGCCGTCGCCGTCGAACTTCATGTCGTAGTTAAGCACGAGGTGCGCGATGACCGTCTTCAGCTCGTTGCCCGCGAAGAACCTGCCCGGGCTACCCACGCACGCACACATCCCCGTCAGCCCAGCGCGCTCCGGGTCAGTCACAGCAGCGAGCGCGGACGCACCAAGCGTGCTTGCCGTGGCCAAAGGGCACGTACTCGGGGGACGTGCTGACGAACTGGTGCTTGACGCGCTCGCCCTCGTCCGCGCGCATGTCGGAGAAGCGGAACGGGCTGAACACCGCCGCGTCGTCGTAGTTGTCCTCGTCCCAGTGCGTCGCGTCCGCCGCGGCGCCGACGAGCGTGCCCGCGGGGATCACCGTCCCGTCCGCGAGCCGGACGTCCACGACGGCCTTGCGGATCACGGACACTAGTCACGGGGGAAGAAGGGGGGGGGCGGCGTCAGCGGTGCGCGGGGAGAGGGGAAGGGGACGCGCGTACCGCCGCTCGTGCCGTTGAACCGCTGCGACTCGCGCATGAAGCTGTCGAGCTTCCACATCTCGCTGATCGCCTGCTTGCCCCAGCCGTGCCGCCGGATCGCGCCCTCGATCTCCTCGCGGAGCGGCGCGGCGAACTCGGGGCACGCGGCGAGGTGGTAGAGCGCGTGCGTGACGCTCTGGCGGGGGGGTTAAGGGGTGACCATGAGCAGCATTCGGCGCGCGACGCGACGCGAGGGGCACGTACGATGGACGAGGTGTGGATGGCGACGAAGTTGCTCGAGAGGAGCGCGGAGACGACGATCTCGGGCCCGTTCCCGGTCGCCTTGGCTTCTTCCGTGAGCCAGGTGAGCAGGTTCTTCTGTTGTCCCCGGGGGGGGGGGGGGGCGAGCGTCGCAGAGACGGTCAGTAGGGTATTTGATATTCGCCCGTGGGGGATCTACTCACGGGCTTGTCTTCCCACTGCTTCCCGTGATGCTCGAACTGCCGGAAGGACTCGTCGACGATGGGTTTGACGAGCGCGGAGAACTTCTTCAGGGCGTTCGCGGACCATGGCAACAACCGGCCCACAAGGCTGTCCAGAACCGGTCAGTCGAGTCGAGTTCCCGCGGAAGCGCGCGTACGGACGACGACGACGACGTCTGGAATGCATCGGGGAGAGGACTCACGGTTTGAGCAGGATCGGCGTGATCGTCATGATGAACCGCCCCTTGGCGACATCTTTCGTGTATCCCAAGACGATGTCTATATATTCTGGGTTCCGGCCTGGGGCGGGTTATTTAAGGATGGGCTTGACACCGTGACAGCAGGGTGTCGTACGCACATAGAGGAAGGCCGATGAAGACCCGGTTGCTGGCCCGGCAGACGACGCGGGTCATGGCCGGGAACGCAACGACGCCGACCCACTCTGCAATGGGAGCTGAGCACACCCTTCAGAAGGCAGGCGATAACACCAACCGTCTCCCGTGTCTGGGATAGCATCGCGGACCGCCGACGCGACTTCGTCCGCCACATCCGGCATGAGGGCGGCGAGGTTCTTGGTGAAGGGCCCGCGAATGACGGGTATGTGCATGGGGTTCTCGTGGACCTGCTTCGCGATCGTGTACTTTGCTTGCACGAGCTGCGGGCGCGTGACGTCAAGACGTAGAAAAAGCAAGAAAAGAAAAAGTGCAGCGCGCGGACGCGCGCGCGTCGAAGCCTACCTCCTCTGCGGCATCTATGAAGGACATCTGGTCGTCGGGGTACTTGCGGAGCTGCTCGTTCATGGCGGCGCCGCTGACCACGACGACCCAGCGATCGAGCAGCGGCACCCTGAACACGGAGCCTCGGTACTGGATCGGAGAGAAAAGGGTCAGACGGAGGCGCCAGTCGGGTGCAAGGGTGTATGTATGGTCTACCTTGGAGTAGCCTTCCTGGAGCATTTCACGTGCATTGACGAAGAACTTGAGCGCGCTCCAGTAGGACAGGAAGGGGTCCGAGTGTCCCACGGCCGGGATGCGGTAGAGCTGTGGAGCAGGTGAGCGTTGAAGCCGTAAAGAGGCAGCCCGGGCGGGTTGAACCAACCGGGTTCATCCTCCTCCGCACGAGAATGAGGAGCGGAGCGGCGAGAAGGAGGGCGTAGACGATCAGGCGTGCGTCCATGGCGGTGCGTTGCGGTTGCGCGTACGACCGTCTATCAGAAAGGGACGGGTGGGCAAGGACGGTAGGAAGCCTTGGCGCGCGCAGAGCGGGGTAGGCTCGCTTTATGTATTGGAAGAGCGTTGTTAGACTGCCGTTCGGACGGTCTCACGGGCGGAGGTAGGAGGGCTTTGGGGCGCGCGCGCAGGCTAGATCGTACCTGGGACGATATCGCTGCTGCTGCGACGGCTGGAGGGGGCCGCGCGGCTGGGCGGTGGAGCTGCATATGAACTCCAGCACCGGGGAGGCTTGCTCTATGACAACCGAGGCTGACACAACCAGCACGATGGTGATCCTCTGAACTCGCATCCTGGAGGAGACATATGCCAGAAAGCGCCGCACTAGTCGCCTGCCCGTGGCGATTCTCCGCCCCGCGTGTGCCGGGCATTCGAGGGAGGGCTCAGCCTGGATACAGACGACGGTGAGAAAGTTGGGAAGCAGGCCGCAGAAAGGCCATTTCGGTGACATCACCCGCTGCGAAGGACGAGTGTCAAATAAACTCGATAAGTCAAACATCGATCGTACCACTCACACACTCCCAGCCCTGCGCAGATAGCGGGGCCTGCTCAGGCGCCCATTTACAGCGGGCAAGTGAAAGTAACATTGGCACGCCTCGACCCATGCATGCCAGGCATGTCCCTTGACGTGCTGGCCTCCCAGATATCGCGTCGCTGGGTTTGAAGAGCCCGGAGCCGACGCGGGCAGTCGTCAAACGACCTCGCCTGACGTGCGTCCGCGATCGTTTGACTACTTGCGCGCAGAGGCACCGCGTGGACCTGGCAGCTGTGATTCACTCTGACACTGACATTGACAATGACGAGAGCCGGTTGCAACAGCCATGGCACCCAACGAGGGCATACTTAGCAAACGCTCCAGTCGACGGCCGTCTCCCAGGAACCGCAGCACACCAGCGCGAGCGCGACCCGCACCGTCCTCCGTGCGCCGCACGGCAACAGCCCTTCATGCACGATAAACAAGACTCTGATCGCGATTCCGTCCTGGGATGACTGCCGCATCAAACAAGAGTGAGCTCCATTGCTGCATGCGTGATCGTCGCCGCCATAGGGGACGGCCGGGACGGGAAGCTGGAAGAGTAAGGACATATCGCGCACCTTGGCGCGTCCCCCCAGAATACGCGCGCCTCCCGCGGGGAACGGAACCCGAGCCGTGCGACGCGAGGCTTGCCGTTTCATTATGTCCGGGAGTCGCATTATCCACGCGCGAAGCTGGGAAGGCCTGTCAGTTGGTGCAGACGCAACTCAAGTTGTGCCGGCATCCCGACTTGCGCTAGACCCCATCAAATTCGAACGCTCCCCCACGCTGGCGCTGGGACGCACTCGAATGAGGCGCGGCTGATTGGTGCTTCAGCGGGGATGATACGCAGCACGCATCACCAAGGCGCCACCGTATCACCATGGCGTAGTGGTTGGAAAGGAGAAGGGGCTTGGGCAGGTGGTGTACGTAGGTCAGCCAAGTCGACATATGCATCCTATCGCAGGGGCCACCGAGCTGCCGCGGGCCGGTCAAGTCACGCTCAATGACAAAAGATAAGTAGTGGATGATGAGAGAAGAACCAGTCACTCCCGGCTCGAGCTCGATCTACTACGCTGGGCCCGAATCTCGCCCAGCCTCGGGTCCGCGTACCAAGACTTCGGGCGCGATCAATACCCCCCGACAATTAAACTTAGCCTCCGCCCACAGAGCCTCGAACGTGTTGCCAGGCAGACGTCCATGTACACAGATAAGTAGCATATGCAATTGGTAGAGATACACCGATGAAGCAAGGACGTCACCAGAACCAAGTAGATACAGTAATAGATCAGTAGCGTGGCGCGATTCAAGTGTTACAGTATGTTACGAGAATGTTGGACGGGCCCGGTCCGTGCCACGATTAACTTTAGTGTGTGCACCCGCACCCGTCTCCCAAGAACCTTAAGGGATCGCAATCCAATGATCCATCAAACACGCGTGCGCGATAGGCCGCCTCAGTCGACGAACACCATCTTCTGGTGTTTTTCAAAGACGGCGTTGGGCTTGTACTTCCCGCCGTGGAGCAGCCCGTCCTCGCCCGCCCTCATCCGGATGTCGACGCTCCTGTGCACGAAGAAGTCCACCTGGTCGGGGACCTCCCTGCCCCTCCCCCAGTTCACGCTGCGCAGACACACGAGGCGCGTCAGCCCCGGCTCCTCGATCGCGAAGGGGATACGCGCGCGAGCGACTCACCTCCACTTCTGCGTCCAGCCGCGCGCCTTGTCGCGCACGCGGTGCGCGAGCGGGATGACCTCGAGCGACCACCACGCGGGCGCGAGCTTCAGCTCGTCGTAGATCGGGCACAGCGCGTCGATCAGGTCCTCCTCCTCCTCGCTGAGACGCGCGTGCGCGCCCCCCTCCGCGAGCGCCGCCTCCTCGGGCCCGCCCGCCCGCGCCTCCTCGCGCGCCTCCACGCGCAGGAGCGGCGAGCCGGGCGCGGCGTACACGGCGGGCGCGCGCGCGCACGGGTCCGCGAGGAGCGCGGCGGGGTCGAGCCCGATGTTGCGGAGGAGCTGCGCGTGGAAGCGCACGCCGGTGTCCGTGCGGAAGCACTCGCGGATCATCCACCGCAGCGGGATGCGCGCGAGGTTGTGCCGGCTCGTGTTCGAGACGGAGCCGCCGCCGACGTCTGTGGGTGCGAGTATTAGTAGGCGTCGGGCGTCGGCTGAGACGAGTGGGGGTGGCGGGGAGGACGCACCGCAGTGGCAGCCCGGGAACCACACCTCGAGCACATCCGTCTTGCCGTTGTGCGCGTCCTGCGCGGAGAACGCCTGCTCGTGCTCCTCCTCCTCCTTGCTGCTCAGGCGCTTGTTGCTGCCGAGGCTCGGCCGCGACCGCGCGTCCTTCTTCGCCGCGCCCCGCTGGCCGGCCTTGGGCATCTCGCCGGGCAGCACGCCGCGGCTGAGCTCGTCCGCGGTCGGCCACTGGTAGTGGTTCGCTTTGAACTTGGCGCGGTGCTCGTCGAGCGAGAGCGCGTGCCGGAAGGTCTTGATGGCGCTGTTCGAGGAGGTGAAGGGGAGCGTGTGGGGGATGAGGCCGACGGAGCAGACGGTATCCCTGTCCAAACCATCCTTTCAGCATGTAGGCGACTCGCATGTAAGAGGACACGCACCAGACGCCGATGAAGTCAATGTCGACATCCATCGAGAACGTCTTTTTGAAATCGCGGGATTGCGTCCATCCCCACTCGTCGTCGCGCGTGAACATGTGGTATGCGAAGGGGACTTGCTGGTGATTCGACCTTGGCAGAAGGCCAACCTAGCGCACATGTCAATCACTGACCGCATAGAGGATGCACATATGGGCCTCACCTTGTGGATCATGCCGGCCAGCGCTCTGGCGGTATATGCGCCACGCGAGAACCCGAAGAGGCAAATCTTGTCGTTTGCACGGTCTGGACAACGTATGAGATCGCCTGTATGCAAGCCTCGACAGAAACGTACAGTTTGACATGAGGAACTCGTAACCACCTGTGGCGGGGGTTAGTGTTCCAACGCTACGCAGGATGCGGCGAGCAGCGTACCCATGACATGCGCGTTGAGGTTCCAGGCGATCATCTCGTCAAGCGCTTTTGATACACCAGCGTAGAGAGGTGTCGCGATTTGAGGGATCGTGTAGGTGCCAATGCCCGACTGCGTTCCGTACGACGCGACACAGTAAGCAGTGCTCGTCAGCCGGGATGATCAGGTGGAAGCGCCGCACCTGGTAGTACACCATCTGCTCCTCCGGGTTGTCCTTCATGAGCATCGAGAAGAACAAGATGACGTTCGAGTTCTGCGGATCGCGTGTGAGCATCGCACGGTGCAATGTGCGGCGGCGGCGTGACGTACGTCCGAGTCGAACTGATCGCCAGTGCCGTCAAAGCAGAGGACGAGCGTGCGGCGTTTCCGCTCTGATGTGGGCGGGACCACATCCCAGTCGTTGGCCGTCGAAGGGAGGCCGCCGTTGCTCAGGCCGTTGCTTGAGCCCGGGGGGACTGAGCACGCGTCGGTCATGATGGAGAGGTCGCAGACGAGCGAGGATTGGGGGAGATAGAAGAGCGGGCGCGAGATCGTATCGAGACGGGGAGTCGGGGCGGGCGCAGCTTCTTATACTGCCACATGGCTGCCGAGCACGGATAGGAAGACGGGCGAGGGAAGGTGAGAGAGTGACAAGTTACTGGGAATGGTGCGGGCGACTGCACAGGCTAGCGCCACGGCCTCGGTGGAAGACGCGAGGCCGGCCGCGGGGAAGGACACTTATCGGTCGCCGGGGCGTGCGCGGAAGGAGCGCCGCTACTATTCTGGACAGAGAGGCAAGACCGTGGACGGCGGCTTCGGGACACGAGCAGGGAAGCCAGTCTACAGCCGCCATTATTCCAGCCCTTTCAGGCATAGCGCGTGCCCCACGGAATTCCCCCCTTGTTGTCTCGCCCACGGTCGGTATTAGGATCCGCTGTCCATACGTAGCACGCCATCGGTGGAGGCATACTGTATATTCCCTGCCAGTGTAAGTAGTCCTGTCAGTGGCCGCTTGTCGGTGGATCTGGCAGGAGGATACGGAACCACCGCGCGTAGCGCTTGGCCAGACGGTCACACACAGTGCGGGCGCCGAACTTGACTTGAACAGTATCGTCGCAGTATGTCGGTGCGGATCGCGGCTCGCCGAGCGAATGAGGGACGAGGTCGCCGTCAGATGCAGCATGCAGACGGACGAAGGCGGCAATAAAGCCAGCCTGAGGCAGTCAGGGACCCAGTTGCCCGACCATCCTGACGCCGGAGCCCTTCTAGACGCGATCACGTGCCATCATCACTGGCACAGTACACGCGCGTCCCGTTCAAGTCGATCATCAGTGCCACAGCCAACGCAGACGCGTTTGTCGCGGCAGCCGCAGGGGCACTAGCTGGCAGTGCATGTCCCGGCCTAATTGCTGGATGAGAAATTTGTAACGTGTGTAGGCCTTCTCGCAGTAATTTCTTCACGAAACACGCCCTGCAATTCTGTGAAGGGCAGGCAACTTGTCCTACGCACTTCTTGGCCGCAGATGTGCGCAAAACGTCATGATATGGTTAGATTGTGGTGTCGGAACACCATCTAATACAGGAAGGCATCGCCACCGGCGGGATACTGACAACCGTAGCGGGCGCTAATCCCTAGAACGTCTTGGATCTCTGATCGGCGGATGATTCAGCAACAGGTCAGTCTAGCCGCCCACCTTGCGCGCGGGCAACGGCTCACCCGCATTCACCACTTCTTGCCGACAACGCCCACCACGGACACAGCCAGAGACCGCAGACCTGTCAGACCATGGCCCCCGCAGAGAAAGAGAAGACGGCCAACGGCGAGCCTAAACAGCGGCGCCGACCCGGCCGTGTCCCCGTCTCGTGCGCGGAATGCCGCCGGTAAGCAGTGGCGGCCGTATATCATATATTGCGGCAGCTGATTGGTCGTGGCTGTTGGCGGCGGCGGGCGATATTAGTCTCAAATTGCGATGTGACCGAAAGGTACGTCTGGGACGAGCGTAGTGTTACGAGCTGCTAATGAGCAGTAGGTACCATGCGAAACTTGCGTGAAAAGGGGATGCTCTGCGATCTGTCCGGAGGGTACGTATGCAGTGTCTGTTGGTTTGTTTGACATGAACGCGTGACGCCTTCGCTGCACGCCCAACAGGCTCATTGACGACAGGGAAAGGAAATCGGTATGCCTAGCATCTGTCCTCCGTCATGTATGGTGATTGAGAGGCCGCGTAGCCTGGCACTAGCTGACGCAGAGGAGCTGCACAAGAAGATAGAGCGCTTACGGGAGCGCTGCACGAAACTGGAGGATGCCCTCCGAACACTACAGGCGGCCATCACGGACGAACCGCATCCCTTGCTACGAGATGAATCTACCATGGACACTACTCCATCAGCGGGATCGAGTGGTTCATCGCCTTCGGGCCCTTTGCTTACTGAGGAAGACGAAGAAATCCTTGATGCATTCGGTATGACGACCACTAGACATCCAGAGGATCGTACCTTATTCTCCTTGCAGGGACGCTTACTCTGGGTATACGAGGAGAAGCAAGGTTCTTCGGTCAAACATCGCGGTCAGAGGTACACCATGCACTCTTTCTCCGCGTTTGCTGCTGACAAACGGGCGTGCTACAGTACCTCATTCACGTCAGAATTCGCCATTGCATACTCTGATATTCTGGGCTAAACGGGATGTACCAGGCACCAACACGAACCATCCCGACGACCGACTCCTTCCCCCGCCTTTCGCCAGAGATCGTGGCCGAGGCGCAGATCGAGCTCACCATACCATGTCGCCATCCTTGGCTGAAGGAACAGATCCACGCGCTGTTGCCCTCATTATCGCACGCGTGCCGTCTCTGCGAAATCTTCGTGGAGTACGGGCAATACATGTGAGTCACGTCCGCGCTTCCGACACGGCATGCACCGCTCACCTCACGGTGTAGATGGTATCCCATCCCGCGCGCAGAGCTGTTCGACAATATATTGGGAAGCGCATACAAGACTCTGCCGTTAGTCGCCACAGATCATCCAACGTAAGTCGCAGGACACTGACCATTGTTGATGCAGCGACGGTGACTGCAACGTATCCTCCCTCCACGCCTTCTCCCTCCTCTTCATGGTCTTCGCGCTTGCGACGCTGTTTGACCCCAACATCGCGCCGTACTCGATCGAGGCGCACGAGTACTACCTCCTCGCGCGCGTCTGCCTACGATGCGCACCGCCTATACACGACACGACGCTCTATGCCATTCAGAGTCTGGTGCGCTGTTATTGAAAGAGAGGTATATCATCGATTGTTATCCTGACTCGCGGTTGGTTCCATGCAGATCTATCAGGCGCAGTATCTCGAGATGAGTGACTGCGAACCGGCGCATACAGGCTCGCACAAGGCATGGCTGACGATCGGCCTCGCTGTCAAGATGGGACACAGTGTGAGCCCGTTCTTTCTCTACGTGCGAGGTGATGACCCTGACATTTCATGCAGGTTGGTCTACGTAAGTCTGGCTCCACTCTGCTGCCGGCCTCATGAGTGGTGAGTCATCTCAAGTGTTATGTGCGCAGACGTCAACAGCAATCGCTGGAAGCTCGACCCTGAGAATGGCCAGAAGCGCGCGCGGGTGTTCTGGCAGCTGCTCATGCAAGATACGTGGCTTGTAAGCACGGCATCTTTCTGGATGTGGGTACGCTTTACGATGTGGTATCTCCCAGAGCTTCGGCTTCGGGAGGCCTCCCAGCATGTGTCTGTCGTTCGTCGACTGTCCCTTTCCGAAAGATACAGAGGAGCGCATGAATGCGCAAGGCCAGAAGGAGGGCGGGTGTACGTACCACTTCCCTGCCCCTGCGCCGCCCGCTAACTTCTCTCGGACAGTCCATCCGTGGACCTGGCAATACACGAAGCTCCTGAACAAGATCATCTTCTCCGTGTTCGGCGCCAAGGCGCCACAATACTCGTCCATCCTCGAATACGACCGCATGATCCGTGACTTCCCAGTTCCCATCAACCTCCGGCCGAACTGTGGCCAGCACTGTGGGGAGCCTGCCGACCTGCCCATCTCGGTGTTCATGCAGCGCTTCTGGACACTGACGGAGAAGGAGGCCAGTGAGTAAGCATGCCGACGAGGAGAGGCGGGCATGTTGATTGCGTTCCCTTTCAGCTCTCTTGAGCTTGCACAGGCCGTGGTTCGCGCAGGCCCTGCAAGAACAGCCTGGAGACCTCCTGCGACACCGATATGGCCCGTCGGTCATGGCCATCTATAGATCGGCCTGGCGGATTATCGAAGGCGCAAGGGAGGCCCACAAACGCGCCAGTGCCGTCGTTTCCAGACTGGGTCTTGTGTGGTCGCAGTGTCTCGCTGCCGGGGTAAGGCTGCTCCACGCTCTTGACTAGTGAACGGAACGCACGTTGCTGACGGGCGGGCCCAGATCGTGATGTGCCTCCTGGTCACGCGCGCACCGACGTCGGCGTTGGCGGCATCTTCGCTGCAAGAACTCGACGTTTTGGTGGAGGTGTTCGAGAAGGCGGCCGTCACGAGTCAGATAGCTTCCAACAATCTCGTGCGTACACGCCTCCTTCTCGTCATCCTTATCTACAACTGGGGTCCGCATGCAGGAGGTCGTCCGGAAACTCCGCGGGCAGGGCTACGAGGTCCTCCACAAGCCGCGCACGCCGGGCGAGTCCAGCACCAACGGGCTGATCGACCGCGAACTCGACCGCCTCGGCGGGAGGACGCATCTAATTTCCTCGATGCACGAGTCAGCGATGGTGTGCACCCTGCGCAACGGCTCAGCTGCGTCGTCCGGCAGCAGCAGCAGCGCCAGCGCGGTATGCTCGGACATGATCCACCCGACGATCATGCAGGATCTGCGCGTATTTGAGGGCATCGATGCCGCCTCCTGGAACGGCGGAGCCTCGGCGCCGTTGGACACGAACCAGTTCAACTACCCTGACGTGTTCAATGGCCTGCAGCAACCGTCGCAGGGTGAGGCGGTCCCGATGCAGCAGCCGCAGATGCCCCTACAAATACAACAGCCTCCGGTTCCGGGCCCGGACATCTTCGACGAGTTGTTCGGCGCGCAGGCGTTCCCGCCAGAACCAGAGCAACCTGTGGGTCCGCCAGTGTTGGACTCGACATGGCAAACATTCATCGAGCAGCTGGGTTTCTGAGATGCATTTCGGGGTCATGTGGATGTGTGTATACGTATACTTGTACAGACCGACTCTAATGCTCACCGGCATAGCTGAAACTGACAAGTGAAGAGCGTTGTGACATGTATCAGCAGCTCAAGCTTGCTGTCTGTCATTGGGCAGTCGGTAGCAGGCTGATAGAAGGGGCCCTTCACGTCCGAAACATGTTCTCTCTCAGAGATTACGCCAGGCCGTCGACCCACGCTACCGCTGCTTCAGTTGCCCCAGAGGCCAAATATCCTGCCCGCTCGGTATCACCATGGTTGTGCACCGCCAACGGCATCCGTCGAATTCCGAATCACAGATCATCCCTCTGAACTGAATATGATTAGAATCATCTTCGAAGATGGAGCTGGTTTGCGACCCGTGAACAGATGGATAGAATCGTTGAGCCCTTCGTTATGCACATATCCTGACACTGGCACACAGGTTCAGGTAAGCGTAAGCCCGACCGAGTCTATGTCGAAGTGGCCGAAATAACTGTTCAAATTCATACAGCATCAATACCCCGCTAAGATCTTGTAGATACGACAACTGAGATCGATACCATCCCGCAGCGAGTGGTACCAACCATTGCCAAAGGCGAGGTGCCGACGCATTACGGTAAGCCGCCATGGTAGCATACTCCATCCATCGTGGATAAACACCAGCAAAACCCCAGTCTATGAGCCACAATCTACCATCGTCACCGAGGATAAGGTTGCGCAGTGTAATGTCACCGTGAGTGAGAACAAGGGGTGCCGAGTTGTCGAACACCAGAGCGTCTGACGATAGAGAAGGAGGTTGACCACGAGCCTGGGATGTCTGATGGTCTAAGCGGACGGCTATGTGTGCCCTCCTGTCGTACCAGGCAGCCAGTTTCGCATACGATGCGAATGGACCTGCATCGAGCTCGGTGAAGTAGTAGCCGAGACACCGACGCTGCTCCCCAGAGCCATCGATGGGGCCCGGGACCCGGGGCTCAGGGAGGGGAACTCGACGGAGTTGGTGGATATAGTCTCGGAGTTTCCAAGCAATCCAGAGCTTCGTAACGATGTTGAGGGAGGACCAAGCTTCTTCGAGAGCACGCCCTGGGACGTACTCCATGAACACCCACATGTCGGACTTCCATGTGATGTACTTCCGAACTTTGGGGACGGGTATTCACGTCGTCGACGAGACGAGCAGCATAGTGTACGGTTCGAACTGTGACCAGTCCGTTCTTTTGAGAACAGTGTCTGAGGAAATGCGCTATGCAGGTGACGAGTAAATCCCCTCAGGATCGACACGGAGCCGTCCTTGGACTCATCCAATGACTCGATGATAACGCGTGCATCTTCATCCGATAGTTCATTCGGGGGGGCGAAGTCCTAGAGGCAGCATCATCATCATGGTTGAATGATGGACCATGAGATGGCTTACATAGATTCTGGTATTTGTCCGAGTCGTATCTCCTGACGGGGAACCACGACTCCTGCTAGAAATATCAATGAATCCGTACTTGGCAGACAGACACTTTACTAACAAGTATACTCCCATGTCGACCGGCGCCTTCGTCACCGTCAGCCTCAGTGCGAGCCTGCGCAAGGGCGATGTAGCGGTGGACGTAACCTGAATTGGTTGCAGAGGAGAACGGTTCTTATGTACCCCCAATTGCTTATTCTCCCAGTGCATATGTTCACGGAGCGCCACTGCGCCGGCCCGGAGACTCCCGAAGGCGTTGATCCCTGGACTTCACTCTTCCTCAGGGTGACTTATAAGCACCATGGCTTCTAGGCAACCTGCGGTCTGTGGTCTATCCGATATATCGTTTAGTTAGTGGGTGGAAGCTGAATTGTGGGTCCATTCTTTTAATGCACCATATGATGAACTGATGCGCTAGAATCACCTAGTGCATTACTCAACAAGCTGCGCTCATGCGAAGATCGCCAGTGCCCGTTGAGATCTTGGGAGGTTGCAGACCGCTCAAAACATTGGCGTTCTATGAGCTACTCGTGTTCTGTGACATGTCACGATCACCAATCTGAGTGCATTATGGTACAAGTTACATCATGGTTCAGCACATGTGGACGTCGTATTGACTAGCTTGAGCACTCAGTATTCAGTGCTCTAAATCAGGCCTGGGGCCCTAGAGGCAACAAAACGTGAAGTGATTACGACATGGCGCCCTCATCCGACTTTCAAGCCTTCCGTGACACATTGGCCACTTCACAGCGTATCGTCGTCTTGATTGGTGCCGGTGTCTGTTGCGTCAGGTAAGTAAGTGCCGCTTATGCAAAACATGAATTCAGACGATGCCCAGGTATACCGTCCTTCCGAGGGCCAAATGGATTATGGAAGATGAAGGTATGAATACGGCTTGACGATGGCCATGAGTAGTCAGCTTCTTAGTCTATGGATCTGATCGTCACATCGCAGAGCTCGAAGACCTTCTCAACGCCCGAAGATTTCAAGGAAGACCCAAGCACAGTGTGGCAGTTCTACCATCGTGTACGTCAGAGGTAAGGACTATTGGCCGTCTACATTGCGCTGCAACAGCTCAAGTCTCGGGCAGGTGTCTGCTAGCTCAGCCAAACGCGGCTCACCACGCCATTGCTTCTCTCGCCTTGCCTTCAGTACGATCTCGTTTGATGCCGACTTCAGCCCTGGGCAAGCCGCCTCTCCTGGTCACGCAGAATTTTGACGGTCTCTCGCTTCGGGCACTCGATGCGCTCGCAGATCGGTTGGATCCAGTTGAGCAGAAGCTAGCCCGAGAGCGCATCATCGAGATGCACGGTTCCATAACCAAGACCGTCTGTCTACAGTGCAGACATGTCAAGCAGAGTTTTGATGTGGCTCTCTGCCCTGCTCTCGAAGGCGCAATAGAGGCTAACGTCGGTGAGAAGACCATACCGGTTGACCAACTACCGCGCTGCGGTGGTCCTCACTGGAACGGGTCCAATCGGTACGGACGATGCGGCGGACTACTCCGGCCGGCGGTCGTATGGTTTGGTGAAGTTCCAGAAGGAATGGGTGAAATAGCAAAGGAATTGAATTGGACGGACCTCCTAATCGTGGTGGGAACGTCGTCCTTGGTGAGTAACTGGCTACTGCTCAAGTTAGCCCGGGTTGATTGCGAGGGAGTAGGTACACCCCGCAGCAAGTTTCGCCAGAACGGTCAAGAGCCGGGGAGGAAAGATCGCAATATTTAACCTGGAGCGTTCCCAGGCAGATGAGAACGCTGATTTCTTGTTTCTCGGGCCCTGTGAGGTGACCCTACCATCGATCCTCGGTGTGACAACCTAAGAGTGTGCTTTCACATTCGATGTATAATATAAACGCGAGGTCAATTGTATGCTTGTCCTTGCTTCAATCCTGCTGTCCGTTATCCTACAATATGCACGTTCCCTGTGTACAGTTACAACTGTTGCATCCGCGCTAGGTCACGCGGTCCTGAGGATGAGGTGCACGCCGCTCTCCGTGCTCACGATGTCACTGATCTGACCCACGTTCAGAGCGTACGTCGCCTCCTCAAACGGCTTCTGCATCTGTCCCTGCATAATAATGAAGCATCCGTCACCGCTGTTACTCATTATGGTAATGTTGCACTCACAGGCCCGAACCAGCCGAGATCTCCCTTGTTAGAGTGCGAAGAGCAGTCAGAGTGTACACTGGCGAGCTCTCCGAACTTCTCCGTCGAGCCGTTGATCTCAGCAGCGTAGCCTTTGAGGATTTCGATTGCCTCTTCCTTGGAGCGCGTAATTTTTTGCTATGAAGTGAATGTCGGTCTTGTCGCTATAAAATCGACAGCTAGATACATGCACACCTCTTTCCAGCTGCTCGGCCTTCGGCTCCCGCTGTGCTTCACCAACAGATGGCTAGCACGCACTCGGGCAGGCCGACCGCCTGAGTCTCCACCGGCCAAGTACTCCTTCGCTCCCGGAAGCGCATGCAGCTGCTCTTGGGTGAGTTCTGCAGGTGGGTCCCACACGGACTGCCCGTTCTGGGTGTTGTAGAAGTAGGGCATCTTGCGCGAGCTGGACATGCGGACTTCCCATATTGACGACTGCAACCAATTTATCGATAAGTTTCCATGTGTTCACCGTATAGGTAGTGTGAAGCGTACCATTTGTGCAGAGGCGAACGTACTCGGTTAAGTTACAAGAGTCGGTGGGAGTTGCGCTTACAGGGCGCTACGATCCTGATCTCATCTCAACCGCGAACAAGCGCCTTGAGCCACCGAAGCGCCGTCACGTCTTGATCGCCACAACGCTCACCGCACCAGCCACCGAGCGTGTTCCAGTCCTTTACCACCCTTGTTTGTGCACACCACCACTGCCTCCGACGCAAATCCATCTTTACCTTACAGGCAAGCCTGAGATGCAGACGATCGAGACCAGCTTGAAGACCCTGCTGGCCCAGCTACCACACCCGGCAGACAAGCCGGCTCTTGACCCTCTTGTCACGGAGGCGCTGTCGCGGGCGAAGACTAGTTCATCACCCGAGATACGGAGAAACCAGTGGGAGTATGCACTGAAGAAGGAGATATTTGTGCTTGCGGTACGTGCCTATCTCGTCGCTTTTGAACCATATAGTCGCTCATTCGGCATGCTGTCGCAGGCGACTGAAGGCCAGGCCTTGAAGGATCCTAACACGCGGTATTACGACAACCTTTGTGACAGACTTGATCTTTGTCTCGTCTTCTCCGAACACGGTTGGTGACCTCTTTTGGTCCACGGACAGACTTTGAAGTTCTCGACCGCAGACGTTTGCGACAAGGCATTCCCCTTCACAGTCCTCTTCGACCTCCTCGAGACGCAAACTATCGCCTCATGCTCGCATATATTCAGCTGGATAGAGCTGCGCGCCGACCGGCTTACGGAAGGCATGGTTCCGCAGAAGGGCAAGGCACTCGTACTCCTTCGTACACTCAATGACCTGCTTCGACGACTCTCCAAGATCGGAAATACAACCCTGTTCTGCGGGCGAATACTGACGTTCATGAGTCAAGTATTCCCACTCGGCGAACGAAGTGGTGTCAACCTCCGGGGAGAGTATGGTCCAGTATGGGATGGTCCTGGAGGGAAGGAGAATGAGGGAAAGTCAGAAGACCAGTCGCCGGCAAAGAAGGAGATGATAGAAGACAAGATGCAGGTCGACGAGGCGAAGGCAGAAGGCTCACCGGAGGCGAATAAGAAAGAAGGTACGTCTTAGGTTGCTGCCAACGCGCGCATATTCATAACCTTATCCCTTACGTAGAATTCTACAACACCTTCTGGTCCCTTCAGCTTCCATTTTCTCGCCCTCCGCTCTTTGCTGAGCCAGGCACCTTCGCGCAGTTCAAGGAGGCTGTGAACAAGGTCCTGCCAGTCATCAAGGAGGCTACCGCGAAGGAGCGTGCGCTGATGGGCAGCAAGACGAGCTCGAGTCAGCCTGCATCATTGAAACGCAAACGTGAATCCGAGGGCGTGGAAGATAGCGCAAGCGGAGAGTACTTTTTCGCCAAGTACTTGACCAGCCCGGAACTACTTGAGCTTGAGGTTTGCTTGCAGCTGCAGATCAGAATTTCTGAAGTGCTGACGGAATCCTTCAGATCGCGGATACACATTTCCGGAGACAATATCTGTTCCAGTTACTCATTCTACTCAACCACCTGCTAACGTTCACCAAGGCGGCCAAAGCGACCTGGCTAACACCACGAAATCGCTCTCTTCAGATTGACTTCACTTTGGACGCTACCGATGCACAGTGGGTCCAGGAGACAGTGACCAAGGCCACAGAGGAGCTGCGACAAACAACGCCTAATGGGCGAGCCTTCTCTGAAACCGTCCATGTCATCCTTGAACGCGAGAAGAACTGGGTGCGCTGGAAGAATGAGCTCTGTGCGCCATTTGACAAAGAGCCTTGGTCGGAGGAGGTTGAGTTAGATGGTGAGAAGAGGAGGGTTGGTCTGGAGGAGGCGACGCGAGAGGTGCGCAAGAAGATGCGCATGGACCCGGAGCCGTGGCCCCACCAGTTGGGTTCGGCGCCGTTGACAGAGATCTGGGAGATGGGCTACCGGGACCTGATGGATTTGCAGCGGCCATTCTCGTATGTCGCTCTCGGTTTCCCCTTCTATGTGTTGCTCATCCGAGAACCAGACCTGGAGAACCTCGTGACTTCTTGAAGAAGATACAGCAGGAAGATGCGAGGATACAAATGAGGAGGACGCAACTGCAAAAGCAGGCCGAGCGGGTAGCTCAAGCAAGAGCGAAGGCGGCCGCTGCTGCAGCCCCGAAGGAGCCACCGAAGGAACAGGCGCCTCCAACAGAGGCTGCACCCCCTCTTGCTCAGGCCCGTCTACCGTCCTCATCCTCTACTCCCTTACATCCATCGCTGCCTGCTAAGCCGGGCACGGTGTTACCATCGTCAGCATCCGCTGATAGCGTGGCTCAAAACTCGTCTCCCGCGCGTGCATCAACCCCGGTACAACCCACTGCATCTTCACCGGCTCCTGCTCCTGCAGCACCGGAGCCTGCACCGATCAGGGATCAGATCATCTCGCAATATGAAGAGGTTCGTCCAGGGGCTACTGTAAATAAAGCTATGATTTGTCCTAACTGTTACATTACTTCCAGAACAAACAACGCTGGGTGTGGCTCGGCCTACGCGCAGGACGAGACCTATACTCGTCGTTCTTCGATGTCGATGCTCTCAACCACTTCGAGCAATACGTGATTACCACCGAAACTCAAGACCATAATACGCGCAGGTTCGAGTGGGCCACGCCCAAAGACACGAACGCCGCGTCCAGCGTGGGCATTGTCGAGCTAGAAGATGGCGGGGCGGGCCTGGCGGCTGGACCTCAAGAGGCTAAGGGGGATAATAAGCCGAACGGCAGCGTGCCGACCCCGTCGCCCCACGATCAAGAGGGCGACATGAATATGGAGGACCGATGACGGTGTCCGGCCCCTGTGTAACGATCCGACGCCCCTTACGATCTCGCAGATTGCGTCCCTCGTGCGTCCGCCGTCCCTCAGTCAATCGGCATGTGTCTACTCTACGGCTATTTGTTCGTGGACCCCATAGGCCCAGGCCATCTTTTTGGTGTTTCTTCGGTGTGCTTGCTTGCTAGTGTGTCTGGGCTGTGTGGAGAACGCTAGGTGGGATGGGCCGTGTAATGTTGCTTCACGCGGACGGTCGGACCATAGTGTAGATTGATCAGCTTTCGAGCCCTGTAATTCGTTGCGCGGATCGTCATTGCATATGCAACCTCGCAGTGTCCCACCGCCTAGACCCTCCGAGAGCGAATAGAGGCGTGCGCCAGCTCTGTGGCGGCCCGGGCGTGGTCCGGGCCGTGTGCCTGTCGTCGGTCCACGAATCGATCTCGACGCTGTGCATGCATCCGCTCGAGCTTGGATGGATCTGCCCGCATCGGATAAAAGGCCGCCTCGACGGCGAGCGAGCCTCTCAAACACCCACGCAACCCTAAACTACCCCACGACAACATACTAAACATCATGACCGACGAGCCTCTTCGAGTACGTCTCGCTTGTTTGCCCGGCGTGTTTGGCTGGCTGACCGCTCTCTCTCGCACAGCGGGTCCTCGTCACCGGCGGTGCTGGCTACATCGGTGCGTACATTCCAGACACGGATCAGTGTCCTCTCCTTCCGTTCGATTGCTGATTGCCATTTACGCCTTCTTCGCCACGCCTTGGCCATGCTACCCCGGGTCGTCGTATTGCCGAAACCTACGCTCGGACTCGCCCAGGCTCGCATGTGGTCTACGCCCTCCAGGAGACTCGCCGCTACAAGGTCGTCTCGATCGACAACCACCACAACTCCACACCCAAGGCGCTCGTCCGCGTCGCTGAGCTCGCGCGCAACAACCTCCCCGCGGATGCCTCCGCCAGGGACAAGGATAGCACGGAGATCGACTCGTACACGGCCGACCTCACCAAGCCGGAGGAGATCCGCAGGGTGTTCGAGAAGTACGGCAAGGGCGGGATCTGGGGTATCGTCCACATTGCTGTACGCCTTACGCCCCCCTTTGATGCGCGGACACTGTGCTGACATCGCCAAACAGGCATACAAGGCCGTCGGGGAATCGACACAGATCCCCTTGACCTACTACGCCAACAACGTCGGCGCAACCATTAACCTGCTCCGGATCGCCTCAGAGTTCGACTGCACGCGCTTCGTGTACTCGTCCAGTGCGACTGTGTACGGCATCCCGCCTGTGATCCCCATCCCAGAGTCGACTCGCCTGCAGGCGCAGAGTCCGTATGGCAAGACGAAGGTGATGAGCGAGACCATCATCGAGGACCTGTGCGGTGCCGAGCCCTCGAGGTGGCGGGCACTCTCGCTTCGTTACTTCAAGTGAGTCTGTCCTCTCTGCGCGCCCACGCCTCCCAAGCTGACTGAGGCCCAGCCCTGCCGGCGCTCACCCATCGGGCCTTATTGGCGAGGACCCGAGAGGTCGCCCGGGCAACCTCCTGCCCTTGCTCGCACAGACGGCGGTCGGCCGCATCAAGGACAAGCTCCAGGTGTTCGGCAACGACTACCCCACGCCGGACGGCACCTGCGTGCGGGACTACCTGCATGTCCTGGACCTCGCCAAGGGCCACCTGCTCGCGCTCGAGGCGCTCGCGCCGGGCTCGAAAGTGTTCGACAACTGCCCGACGGAGGCGCGCTTCAAGGCGTACAACCTTGGCAAGGGCAAGGGCATGAGCGTGCTGCAGATCGTGGAGGCGATGCGCAAGGCGACCGGGTTTGACTACCAGTACGACATTGTCGGCCGCAGGTGCGTGTATTCTCATTTGGCTTGCGAGAGTGGCTCCTAAAGCTCGTTGCTCCTGGACAGGAAGGGCGATGTGCCAGATCTTACGGCCGACCCTGCCCTCGCTGAGAAGGAGCTCGGGTTCACTGCACCGCAGAGCCTGGAGGTCATGTGCCGCGACCTGTGGAACTGGCAGACGAAGAACCCCAACGGCTACGACGGCCAGCAGTAGGCACTCGCCGACTTTCCTGTTATCGTTAGAGCGGACAAGAAGTAAGACCCGGGTTGTAATCTGTATTAACCTAGCACCCAAAGGTTGGAAACGGACAGCCGACGAGGATTAGCTATTATGATTAATAATAATACCGGGCAACCTGTTGCGATACACATTCTGGTCGGAAGCAGTCCCGTTAAGCATTAATTGGTTCATGTACCGGAGGGTGGTTGGCTGTGTGGGAGATCGGTAGCTCCGAGCTCGGCGGGGAACACGTGGGTGGACAGCGAGATCAGGATCGTACTTGACGACTCCGACGCAACTCTGACTCGTGGACAAGTTCAACTCTGTAACACCATGGCTCCGCGTTGCTCCTTGCTACTACTAGCTGTGTATGAATGCTAAACAGGCTCGGAAGGCTTAGATGATACGCTCTGGTCTCATTCAAATACAGTTCACCGGAATGTCCAAACGGGGGTCGTCTCCTCGAAGCGGCGTGTTCAGATCGAACAGTATGGCACTGACACCTCACTTGCAATAATGTCACAGACGGCGCGTAGGCCTATCAAACCTTGTTCTTGCAGCTATTCTCATGCTCGTTTTGGGCAAACATCGCGCCGGCCTGTTCGGTGCTGCCACGGCTTTGTCCGGGTTTGTCTGAGGCGATGCCTTCTTCGGCTCTGCGTCTCCTGCTTTCGCTATGCTTTGGACACTCTCACCATTTATGTCACCCAGTTATCAACAAATGGTCTGCAGTCCTTTCGTCCTGCGGCCGCTGCGCTAATCTGCTTATGCCCTAGAGCCTACATGATCATGATTGTACCTGACTCGGAGTATCGCCCTTGCAGTTCCAGAATCCACCATGATCTACATCAAGTGCGCGCTCTCTCGTTTGTAACTACCATCGCAATCATAACACTCACATATGCACCACGCCAGATGAGATGTCAGTGTGCAGGCCTCTTCGCCTCGCGCGGAGGCTTCGCGCGCGTCTGAGTACTGCATTGTTCGTCGAGCTCCTCTCCAACGGCAACACTCTGCACGCTCACACAATGCCTGCAATACTCCAATTACTACAGACTTGCGTGGCTTCGGCCTACGCGTACCGTGCGTAGAATTCAGAGCGGGCCATAATCACGATGCTGCACGACATCATCAGACGGACGTCCTTCCCCAAATCTGCCGCTGAACAATCGCATCTATCTGTTGTACGGCTGTTCAACGTTCAGCATGGAGGTGTCCCTCGAGCAGCCTGTGATAGTATCACGGCATTTGGCAGTGAGGATGCAGGGATCCCCACCTTCATGGGCCCCTTTCCTTCGCTCACGAACTAGACACTCGTATACACCCTCCACATTGGAGTTCATTCTGTTGCAGTTGGCCATTCGTTTGGCGGCGTCTACGGTGGGTGACTACAATCATCTATCCCCAGCGACATGGTCTGAACATTCCTTCGTCGTTCCCCTCGAGTGTCCTGCTGTACCACTGGACAGTTCCTCCCACTCTCCCCGCGACCGTTCAGACGCTGTCTAACTGCTTTTTGTCCCTCCTTGCCCCCCTCTCTAGTGTCGGGCTCGACATACTCTCATACAGTTGCACTAGCCTAGGGCTGTCAAGAAAAATGTCCCACGCCCCCGCGAACCCCTCGACTGCCATCTCATCAAACTCTGTAGATTCCTATAATCTTTGGAGCGGGTCTTCGAGCTCTGCCGGTAGTAGTGCCAGTATTTCGGCCGAATCAACTAGCTCGGTGTATCCAAGCTCTACACCCTCGACAAGTTTATCAACAATAACACCTTCATCCCCGACACAAATACCGCCTTCACCATCGCTTAGTACCACCGGTCCTAGCCTCACCTCTAGCCCGGCTAGTTCGATAGTCAACAAGTCGAGCGATAACCCAACATCTACAAGCCATACCGTCTCTGTAACCAGCCAATCCGTGCCATCCGGTTCTGCGTACGTAGCCTTTGCTATCCTGTATTTGATGTATCTAACTATAGCAGTAGCCAAATTGCGTCGGATTCAAGTACAACATCCAGAACAAATTACATGAGCACAAGCATCGCAGCCACCAGTAGAAGCAGAGAGACGAACAGCTCCGTGTCTGCGTTGGGTGAAGCTTCGAGCTCTGATCCTTCACCAAGCAATGTGAATGCTGCTACGCGAGGATCAACGAGGTAAACATCATTCGGCGTTCCATATCCTTTCTTAGCCTCTGATTTTCTCTGCTCCCGGTCTCTTACTTCTGCACCATCCAACCAGTAGTTCGAACACGGCCAAAATTGTCGGTGGCACCGTCGTGACTTCAGTTATCCTCCTGTTGTTTATCTTCGGTCTTCTCTGGTACCGACGGACCCGTCGCCGCCGGGCAGCACGCGAATCAGTCTGGTTCAGCCCCCAAGCGGGTAGCGCTATGACTTCAGGGCTTCTGAACCGCCCGGCGAGCAACGGCTCGTCCTTCTTCTATACCGCGCAGGGGGAACCCGACGACATCATGAGCGCGAACAACCACGTCTCGCCGACGTACAGGTATGGCGCAACCTCCCAGGCTCTGGTCGCTTCTACCCTCCTGGTCGTGCCGCCGTCGCAGTCCAGCGACGAGACATGCACGGCGGACTCGGACCCGTTCGCGGACCCAACACAACATGTGCTCAAGCAGCCGGCGATCGTCGTGCCTGTAGAAGTGCCGATGGACCACGCACTCCTCCCCATCACAGTTCAAGATCCTGCACTATTCCTTGGTGCGAGTGGCCTTCTCGCGTGGGAAGTCCCGCTTCATAGCGCGCGCAATTCTATCATGGTTCCTGGGCACGAAGACGCCATCCGGACCAGCCTGCTCTCAGATCGCTCTGGCGAAGTACAGGTCAGTCGTGTGGTTGCCCCTCGGACTCTGCTCAAGTACTTCTACTAACTTACTTCCGTCTTCCACAGTCTGTCGAAGCTCTCTAACCACGATATCCTTCCTACGCGCGCGATACGGCGATGAACATTGAACAGTGCCCCTCATTGCCAGCAAATCACACTCTTTTAACCACACACGATCCTTTTTGGTCCCCACTCCCTGTCTCGTCCTCACCTTGACTAGCCTGTTTAGCCTGCTCGCCGCTGGCGACATCTTGATATCTGTTTCCGAGACGCAATAAATTTTCAAATATCCATCTATGCTGTGAGCTTTGCTTACTGTGTCCAGACAGGAACCCAGTCGCTTTGGCAAGTCAACTGCTGCCCTGATTCATAACTGACCCATTGCTTGAGGCTGAATGAGACCCCATTCCACGAACCGTACGCGCCTGCACTCTCGCGATCTGAGGTACATTTTTTCCCGAGTTGGCCTGGTACAATTTTACTGATGTCTCCTCTGTGTGCGACTCATGCCCATCGTACAAAATCGCTTACCCAACGAACGGGCGGGGCTATAGAGCACAACCGGGGATCATCCTTGTGCATTTTGCCACAATTGCCAGTGTACAGGCCATAGTACTCCGGACGTGTCACTCAAACCGGTTACCAGTGAATCGTTGGATATATAACTGTACGGCCAGCAACGTTGGAACGTAGCGGAATAAGATCCTCTAGCACGGCGCGGGCTGGGCGAGCGTTTCGAGACGCTATCGCAGCACAGGAGGTCGATCATCAGCCTGTCCCTCGTGGCGCGCTGTAAAAATTGTCCCAATCCGACGGCCAGTCACGGTATCGCACAATCCGCAACGCCGCTTTGACTCTGCTGCTGCATACTTACAGGTCTCGCATGGAACCAGGCTGCGGCGCTTGTGTTGCAGCCACTGCACCCGGCGATCCCGGATCGAACTCTATTCTCCAAGACCAGGCGCCGCTGAACTACTCATAAATCACACCCGCATGCTCCTAGCTACAGCACTCGAGCAGCATGCTCCTGCACCATTCACCTCGATCCGACGTGGTCATGGACGACTCCCGCCACAGCCAACTGAACGATACCATAGGATATATTTTCATCGGCATGACGTTTGAACTGTTGTAAGTTCACGCTTTACTGCACTTCGAAGGAGTTGCTCCGCTGACGCTGCATTGAATGGCACCGGTGTAGCTTCTATGGCTTCTCCCTGGCGCAGACTCAGTATTATTTTCATGTATATCCACGCGACCATAAGTATCTAAAAGCGCTGGTAAGGTTCCATGTCCATGGCCTCGCGAATATGCCAACTGATCTCCTCCATGGAATTACGGCGGCAGGTGGCATTTTTGTGGTATGAAGTTCATCCTGGCGTTGACACCCCCCGGCTTAGACAGTGCCCCAGGCTACTTGATACAGTGACTGCGTGCTGTGATTCATCGGTGAGCACATACCTATCCCAGATGGCCCCTCTCTCTGAGCCACTCGACTTTTGATAATCCCAGTTCCTTTGGTACAACGTAATTGATCACCATGCCGACATTGGTTCCGCGTCGCACATTATTTACACGAAGTAAGCCAAATAGATCCCCACTACCGACATCGGTTTTTGCTCATACACTTTCCTGACAGCGCGTTCAATGTAAGTTGGCTAGCCTTGGGATACTACCCTAGATCATTTGGTATTCTGACACGCACCATTCAAGGCTGAGGCATTTCTCTCGGTGCGTGCTTTGCGTCTCAACAGCTTGTCGCAATGACCAACTGGAGGTGATCCCGGGGCGCAGGCTTTGATTGTATTGATGACTCAACTGTGAGTAGATATCGACTTCATGATGCGAGCCACAAGAATTCAGCCATGATTCTATGCTTTCCCAGATATTTCATTTACTGCATCTGGCGCCGTACGTCTGTCCTCGTCTTCGAATCACCCTGAGTACCTAAATCACAGAGAAGTCATGCACGGACTCATAGCACCGAAGTGGTATCACCTCTCTCTGATCTTGACAATGGTGACACAACATACTTAAGTGGACCAATGAAGAGTCACGCTGACATCCCTACAACAGATCGCATTTGCATTATTGTCCTTCTGTAAGCACCTCAAACCAACCGTCAGACATGATTCGAGCGGCTAAGTTGATCAACAGGTGGTGGAATAGGTGAGTCCTGCCTATGAGGGCTCCCGGTTAATGAGGACGGTGCCTGCATTGACGATTCCAATAGCATGCATATATGATATGTGAGTTCTCATGTCTTTGTCGGTTGGGCTCCGACATAGCAGGACCTGCCTGACAATACCATGGACTCGCTCACAGGACACAATTTCCCGATGAAACAGTGCTAGCGACTGCAGATCGTACCGAGGTTCCCGCATTAATCCAAGCTGTTACAGCATTTGTAACAGACCTATTCATCGCAGTCGCTTTGTCAATCATCTTACACAGAAAGAAAACGGGATTCTCAAGGTGTGTTCGCTCCCTGCATCCAAACCTTCTTGTTGTCATATCTCTCCGGGAAATCAGCGCTTGGATGTTATGGTACTGACCGACCATTTGAAAACAGGACAGATTCAGTCATTGCAAAACTCGTCATTTTCGCAATCCAGCGGGGAATCATTACAGCGTATGTGGCCGATTTCTCAAACATAGTAAGAATGTAAGCTGATGCGGTACGTCGCCCCGGGTCCACATATAGTCTGATCCAGCTATTGGCGTTCACTACTGTACGTCTTCTGGCAGTAGCACATCGGTTTTGATTTTCATAGTTCCTTTTCACCGGCAGTACATCAGTACCACTTTTCGTTCCGGCGCAAGCGACCTCATCTGGATGGCATGTCATCTTCCGGTGTGCAAGGGTGCATTCCCACTCAAATTTTTGACTCGCGTGTACATAACTAACTGTCTTCCTGCCTATCGCTGGCAGTTTACTTGAACTCCCTTCTCGCATTGTGAGTGGCACCTAATTCTGATTTGATCTTCCGTCGTCCTGTCAACCGTGTGTGGTTGTCCCATAGCTGACTTCGATGGTCCGAAACTACGACAGGTTGAATGTCCGCCATTGGCTTCGCGAAACAATGGCTGACGACATCGAATTGCAATGCATCGAAGTCTCCGGAGTTGGAAGCGCTCGAAAGTATGTCCTCCCAGCTGGCTTCCTGTTTTTGGACCCATGTTCATACTGCTGGCATATACACTACGATTAGCTAAAATTTGCTGCGGACACCAGCAGCGCGAATTCTGGTCACAAGGGAGGTGACTCCGAGTACAAACTTGCATATGGCAAAGGGGTTTCCGGGATAAGCAGTAGGGATGCTGCGGAAATGTCAAGCTGTACGGTAGGCACCTTGTATATGGTCTTGTCAATCACGATGTGGTGTATTGCGCGATTGCCTCGGATGAGCTGGCATCTCCGACTCCGTGAACACTTCGTACGGTTGGCGGTGCGGTGTGGATTGGGTGCCATACAGACTTGCAAAGCGTCAGCGTGAACCTCGGGCCAGATTTGATAACATGCGAAGGCGCGTCCTCTACTAGGCTTCTCTCACGGGCGATAAACGTTCTGAGATCTTGACAGCAGTTCATGCAGAAAATCGGAGTATGACGACGGCTGTGAGGTCGCCAGACCTCAGGACGGAGTGCCTCGGGGCGCGTCGAGCTCCGGAGTGGATTCGTGCGTCCCGAGAGGGGCGATCGCCTCCCCGGAGTGGCAAGGCAGTCGAGAGAGGGATGTCGGAGACGTGGAACCCGACCAGAGGGGGATGAGGCGAGCTAACAAGATCATTGAGCTGAGTGCTGTTATATTATTAACTGATCATGATCGGCCCCAGCCGACACTGAGGCGGAGTGAGGCGGGTCGCGGCGGCGGTGCATCGAACGTAGTAGGAGGCTACTAGGAGCGGTCCATGGCCATGTCAGGGCTGATATGGCAATAGAGTCTACTTACAAGCCTCCTGGGCCAGGGATACGGATTATCGCCAAGCTTCACAGTTGCGGGTTAAAGTGTATGCATGCCGCTTGGATTCGTCAGAATGTGACTGCCAGTGCTGCGTGGCTGGAAGTTGAGCTCCTCTCATCTTACATAAGCACCTCTCCCGTGGAAGCGCGGCTGTACTAGTAAGTACGTACACGCTCAGTATACAACGCTTGCCACAATTCTATGCAACCAGTTCACGCCCCTTCGGTCTATGTACGTCCATATCGTGCTTAGAGGTTCATCATAATGCACAGCATCATCAGATTCACGAAGGACGAGGTCTTTTCCCATTGGTCCCACCAATTGAACAACGACATCTATCTTCCGTGCGGCCACTCTAGAGGCGCCTCTCTCAAATAGCTATACTAGTAGTATGGCCCCGCCAACTTCAAGGCGGGTGTCCCGCAAACCCTTCATCTTGATTACTTGCCAGTCTTCTGCACTTGAGCCTTTGTAACCCTTTTGGATATGAGGCCACCCTCAAGAACTCTCCCCAGTTGACCGTTGTGTCGAACTGTCTGTCTCACATCGATGGTCAGTGATTCTGTTCATCATACCCGCATGGCATGATCTCAACATTCGTATGCCGTCGACTCCCTTCCGTCGAAGGTGTTATTCTCTCCCTCCCGTGTTCCCTTCACGCCTTCCTCTTTGCCCCCCCTCCCCCGACAGAGCCTGCCGCATCTCCTTGTGTACTGACCAACAGTTCTCCTCGCCCAGCTTCTTCGGTGCTCAGTGGCCGGACAAAACTGTTGCAGAGGCACTGACTCTGGCAGCCAATATGGGGGGTGCACACGAGCCCCGCACGACAAACTCGCCAGACACCTGGTCACCGGTAATTTGCTCTTTGTTTTTGTGTCCCTCAAGTTCGAGTCTTGCTTCTTCAACCTCGCAAGGAACTCAGACGCTAAGAACCAGTACCCAACCGTTGACCACGTCAGCCTCGCCCACATCGTCTCCTACGAGAAGCACGCCCCAGCCTCCTACAACGCAGAGCCAGACCACAGCACCAGTGTCTGAGACGTCGTCTGCTACCTTGAGTACTACAGGGAATGATCGGTCTAGTGACACTGAAACCCCAAGTGTCACTTACAACGATCCGAGCCCCCAGTCAATCGATAGCGCCACGCCGTCATCCTCTGGAACCACCTCTGCAAGCGAGAAATCGTCGCCGGTTGCTAATGTTGCGTACGTTGCCTCTGTCGCACCATCTTCGACATACTGAATGTAGGTTGAAGCGGAAGTGATTCCACGTCGCAAACAGACTCGGATCGAACACCCACACTTACGACGAAACTGGAAACGTCCGTCACTGTGATGGTGTCGTCTTACACTATCATTACCACCGGTCTTTCTGGCTCACCGACCTCAGTTATCGAGACGACTACGATTTCCAGCACAGAGATGATACCCAGCGTGTTCACGTTAGGGGGAGGAACCGAGTCGGTTCCTACACCTTCACCAAGCTCTCTGAATGTTACCACGCAAGGATCGGCAAGGTAAGCATCTTGTGTACCATATACACCCTTCGCAGGCTTTGCTCTCGATTCCATGACACCCAACTCACTAGCATATTGCCAGGCATTCGGAAACGGGCAAAGTTGTGGGCGGCATCGTCGCGGGATTAGCCATCCTCCTCCTGCTTGTCCTCGGTCTTCTCTGCTACCGACGCACCCGTCGCCGCCGAGCTGCCCGCGAGTCAGTCTGGTTCAGTCCCTCCCGAGCGGGTTGCGCGATGTTCTCCGGGCTCCTGAACCGCCCGGCAAGCAGCGGCTCGTCGCTTTTCTACACAGCCGAGGGAGAGTTTGATGATATCACGAGAGCGAACAACCGCGTCTCTTCGACACGCAGGTACGGCGCGGCCTCCCCCGCCATGGTTTCTTCCACTGCCCTCCTCGTGTCGCTGCCCACGCCCAGCGCTGAGATGGGCGCGGCGCGCACGAACCCGTTCACGGACCCGACGCGACAAGCGTATGGAGAGCCGCTGGCGCCCGCCATACTTGTAGAGTCGCCGACGGACCACGCTCCTTTACCCAATCCATTCCAGGATCCTGCGCCGCTCCTTGGCGGGGGTAACGTTCCTGCATGGGAAGTGCCGCTTCCTAGCGCGCACAATTCTATCATGGTTCACGGGCCCGAAGACGCCACCCGGGCTACTAGTGTGTTCTCAGATCGCTCCGACGAAGTAGAGGTCAGTCGCGTGGTCACCGTTCTCTTTGTACTTAAGTACTTCCACTAACTCATTGCCATCTCCCGTAGCCTGTTGTAGCTCTCTAACCACGATACCCTTCCTTAGGGCGATACCACAACGATTGTTGAACGTTGAACAGGGACCCTCATCACCAGCGGCGAACCACACTCCTTTCACAATGTACACGTTCCTTTCTTGCCACCACTCCCTGTCTCATTCTCTCCTTGACTAGCTACTTTATTTAACCTCTTCGCCGCTGGTGACATATCTTGGTTTCTGCGTCTGTACCAGTATCCTCGCTGTAATGCCCACCCAGTTGAGAACCTCCCATATACTCATGGCCGAAACTCGAACGTCAGGGCCTAGGAGAGTCGTGGCGCATAGCCAATAAATTGTTTATGGCTTCCTGGCGCAATGGTAGCGCATCTGGCTTCGATCGCCGATGTTTACCAGAAGGTTGCAGGTTCGAGCCCTGCGGTGGTCATATTCAACATACTTGTTTCTTTTGGTTTGACTCCTCGTGCATGTTTTCCGGACACAGAGGGCAGGGCTGTTTCCTCATTCTTCACCTGATAAACTTACAAATGTATTCGACGCAGTGACGCAGTCATATGAAGATTTTACTATGTCAAAGGCAGCTATACAGGTCACCCTTGAAGCTTGAAGGCCTGAGTTTTATGTCCATGCCAAAACATGTTCGTACGTACTGCCGGTGCGGCGTGATAGCTTTGCAGCAACAATCACTGTCCGGGGAAGGCCCCAGCGGTCTTTCAATGTCAGGGAGTTCGACGTATACGGGCAAGGGATACTAATGGGTGTCGGCCGCAGGACTCTAAGGTTGTTTCTGACGTCTTGCCGATCATCGCGAACCTGAGCAAATCATTGGGTCATTCAGTCACTACCGTCAGGCAGGAATAGAACACTCACCATATGCAAGAGCTAATGGCATTGTTGTCATCCAGCCCCGTCCATGCTTGCTTTTGTACGCGGGGCTGTCAATTCCCTTTCCCCTGCTGGGACTGCTCGGTCACGGTCGACGAAACCGCCACTACACGCTCCTCTTGCATGGTGGTATCGCCCTGTCGTACTATAGCCGACTCCTGCTCGATGATCTTCCCCTCAGGCTCTAGCACATTGATCATAGAATCTAGGTTGCTCATGATGTCGTCCAAGCGGCCCTCCAGCCCCGTAGCGATGCCGTCCGCCGTTTCGAGCCGCTTTAGGATCTCCGCGACGTCAAGATCGGACTCATCGTTCTGGTCCTGAGTGAGAAGAGACTGCAAAAGCGTTATGTCGGCATCAAGTGTACTGCGAGGCTGAGTGGGCGGTGTGCCATTTGGTTGCGCGCCGTTGGTCTTGGGCGCTGCCATGGTGGATGGATGAAGCGTGACACGTAAGGGGCGTTACTGTGTTAATAAAGTGCGTGATGTGCGTGACTATGACGTTGGCGAGGGGGCGTCCAGGACGGGGAACGGGAACGACGGGAGCAGACATGCACAGCGCAGTGTGCACCATCGAAAACGAAATTCACCGCTCCTCAACTTTCCTTGGTCCTATAACATTTGTCATGGCTGCGTGTCGCTCTCAGCTCCCACCGCATCCCATTTTTCGCCGCCAATGCTATGGCAAACGGGCCGCCGTTCAACAGCCGTCTGACTCTGCTCATGGATGGTCTCCTCCGCTTTCAGGCCTTTCTTCAATTCACGAGTGGCATCATCCTGACAATCTTCTTCGTTCTCACATCCTGGCTTGCAGACCGACCCCTCCGAGGACACCACCTGAAGATTGGTCGCATTTCGATCAGCACGCTCTCCCTCTACGACGTCCACTACACCGGCGCCCTTTATGACGAGAAGTATACCTACACCTTCACGGCCCCGTGTATCTTCGTCCGCTTACACTTGCCAACACCCTCCTATCCATCCTGGCTCGTACTCACTGCGCATGAGATCTTATACAAGTCGACGACTTGCGACGCCTCCCTCACGCGGATGGACGTGACATTTTGGCTCTTCCCTTACCTCTTCAAGCGCACGGCAGGGCCATGGATCAGTGCAGAGCTGGACGGCTTCAGACTCCGTGTGCACCACAGCAACGAGACGCCGTACTGGATAAAACGTCTTAGACAGAACCTCGTAGGCGCGCTGCTGAACGGGGATATCTATCGCCTGGACGACGTCAAGGCGACTGTACAATTTGCGGGCGTATCAGAGACGCAGGCCCGGGTCCCTGTCAAGTGCAAAAGGCAACCGAGGGTGCGGCCCCTGTCTGCGACGTTACTTGGAAAAAGCAACGGTAATGGCCATGACAGGGTGGACGGAGACGAGGCTGAAAGCTCGGAAGAGGAGCAGGACGACAGCGATGCAAGTCTTGAAGAGTCGAGCGACGAATACGATGATCGCGAGGCGGACGGCAGCAGCCCGGCAGATCACGTCGACCCGCCGGCTCCCTTCCTGAATCGCGAAACCGACGAACTACGCACAACTGTCTCGGCCTGTCAGTTGCATTTGCACAACTCGGATGGCCGTATATATACCTTCCGTGCCGTTGATGCGCAGCTCCGGAGGGACTGGGATACGGATCGGGGAAGTTTCGTGCTTGTCGCAGAGGAGGGCCGCTGGGTGCGTGTGCATCGGCCGTACCAGCGAGAGTGGACACCATGGTGGACGTATGTTGTCTTCGACCTGGTTGCTCCGCGTGTGCTAAACCGTCCTTACAGCCAGGTCTTCACGTCATTGGGACAATTCCCGTTCGACTTTATGCGATTCATCAACTTTCCGATGAGCGCGGTCGACCTGTACATCATTCGCGCGGATGTCGTATTCGATCAGTTTCGCGTATGTCGTATCGCACACTCGTCGCAGTTCCAGAATTCACCATACCCCACAGCTGCGCGACGCTGAGCTCATCACGCAAGGCTTCGTCATCCTCCGCGAGAAAACAGCCCTCTTCGGAGTGAATTGGGGCGACGCGATCTTCGATGCCTTCGTCAAAGCAGTTATCATGCCATGATCGGCGACCTAACGAACGATATACGCGAGCTCATGTCTTCATATGGGTGACATATGGGCCTGGATCAATACACGAACTCTACTAGGACTGTAATAGTCAAACTCATGTAACATCTTGAACTTCAATGGATACACGCATACCTTGACATGCCTCTTCTGGCCAAGTTTGCTCACGAAGAGCAACGACGACAAAAATTGTGCACAGCTGACAGCACAAGAGTAGTCTGAATCGAGTTTCGCAGGAAGCGCGAAGCCTCCAAAATTGCGAGCCGCGAAGTGAGCTGGAGGACGAGCACCGCGCACCGAGACGAGTGACACAAGTTCGCGTCGCGTCTGGCGGCCGGAATGCCCACCCAGTCCCCGCGACATCTCCCAAGCTGCTGATGCACACCCTCCCCACCATGTTCAAGTCAAGCTCGAGCCTAATGGATCTGCGGGCTTGTATGCACACCAGCAGCGGTTTTCTGATATGTCGCGCCGGCCTTACGACCAGGGCCCTGCTAAGGCCGATCGAGGAGGACTAGAATGCTCAGACCTTAGCCCGCTCGCAAAGGAGGACGTAATCGAGGGGGTCTCGATATCCTGTACGTGGCGAGCATCGCGGCTTTTGCACTGTCGAGTCTGGTGCAGAAGACAGGCTTGTCGATTTTGGTGCACGAGCCTACACAAGCTGGGCGGGGTCTGAAAAACGCAGTGATGGCTATCAGCGCTTGTGGCTGGAGGCAGAACGGTAGTACAGTGGTCATTTCTGCGGCGTTTATGTACCTTTCCTGATCGTGGACAGTAAGCTCTCCATCCATGAGTTAAATTTTTGACAGGAAATACCCCGTCAGGACGATAGTGGCGGGTACGTCTCTGGAATGATCTCCCATAGTCTCAGGCTCTTCGCCACTTGCGCGTAACTCAGCTCAGTCTCCGCTATAAGCCACGCCATCGACGCGTCGTCGCACGCGAGTCTCTTGCCCATGTTCTCCATCCTTGTTGACCGTGCGTTGCACAGAGGTCTTGGCCTTACGCGGCTGAACGATAACAGTGACTGTATGAAAAGATGTCTGCCGCAGATCAATCACTCAAAGACAACATATCTCTCCTGAGCAGGAGTCTGACGGTCAAGACGGTGGATTACAGAGACGAGACTTTGCGCAAAGATGTGTTCGGTAAGATTGATATTTCCTGCCACTCCGTTTCGAATTGAACTCGCTTACGCTCTGGAGACCATATTAGCACAACCATCCTGCCGCATGTACCGGCTCAGGACTGTCCCCCGCTGCCAGTCCTTGCATATGCGATTCGCACCATCACCAAACCAGACTTCCTGCCAAATGAGATCCCTGAGCTGCTCACCCTCCTTGGACACGTCAATATTGCCCGCAAAATGGCGGTTCAGAGCGCGACGAGCGCGCTCAAGTGGAACAAGCATTTCAGCCCGAAGATACCTCCAATTGAAGAAAGACGGCTAGGACGAGTAACGCAATGCGCAGATGACGAACAGCAATTGTACAGACATATCGTCAACACATGCTACGAAGTAGTAGGTGTTTCGTCCCCTGTCTCGACACAATTGTGCGCTGACTCGCCGCTGCTCTCGTGTGTATTGTAGGATATCAAACGGACATTCCTGCACGGTTCTTCGGAGATGTTTTGGCTGAAGATGCAGACATATTTTCCCGGCCAGTTCTCCGACCAGTTCTCCGACCAGTCCGATGACCCCAATGTGCTCGCTGCGGCTGCAGCTACCACAAAGACTCACACGTACCACCATGACTTGTTAGAAGAGGAGTTATACGACAGGAGAGTCGTCGGTCTCTGCTGTGCCAAATTTGCATGCGATGCAGCAAGGTACATGGAGGACCCAGCAGGATACTGTGCAGAAGTAGGGTGAGTGTTTACGTGTTCATACTCGAGCGCTTAGTTGCTGAGTACAAATCCAGGCAATCCGCACGCACATCCATCGACGTTTTGTTCCCGGTTCCCGATATGACTGAGCTTGCACACTCAGTCGACGAGTATCTAGACCGCGCCCTTAAGGCAGTAGCTCTACTCGAAAGACTCTTCGGGGCAAAGGACTGGTGGACCTCAGCCTTCCACTCGCTCTCCGACGCCTGACAAGCCAGGCAGCAGAGGGAAGACAGAGCTCAGGGAGGAAACCATCATACTTTCATGTTTCTCAGAGATGCATCTGCCTACTAGGTACAACCCCGCGGGTACGGAGGTTGCTGTCAACTTCGCATGCCCTTTGCAAACTACACTGATAACTTGGAGGAATGTGCATGTAGCACATGGCTTTGACAGGATCTGTTGAGAATTGAGAGGCTACTCTTCATGGCAAGATGGCCGAGCGGTCTAAGGCGCTGGAATCAGGTTATACCAATCCAGTCCGAAAGGGCGCGAGTTCGAATCTCGCTCTTGTCATATTGATTTATTTTTCGCCTCATAACCGAACTAAAATCACGCTACAGTTGCAGAAGATGGTGTATATGGAGGATGACGGCATCGCATGCACTCCGACTTATTCAGCGCTGCGCTAGTAATAACTATTATTACCTACATGATTGCTACGGGAGGCGTGTGCTTCAAGCTGGCTGGGCGCTGGTACACAGTGGACGCACAGGCACTGCACGCGAAAGGATTTGCATCCTCTCAGCTGATGGCCATACATACAAGGGAAACGGGGTCATAGATGTGACAGAGAATATCGCCTGGTAAGTGTCGGCAGAGGTAAGATGTAGCAACCAGCTGCCCAGCCCGAGTCCCCCGGACTGAGCAGCCAATGGACTACACACACTCATTGTTCACCGAACATAATCTTCAAATTCTCGACACTCTCCGGATCGCCCTCTGCCTTGCCTCGGAACGCCTCCTTCACTATGGCAGTCTTGCGTTTTTGTATCTGCAGGATACGACTCTCAATGGTGTGCGAGATCTGCAAGTGTCTAAATAGCAGCAAGAGCGAGTGAGTGGTCTATGACTTACTATAAAGTGTTTCACGTAGACAGTCTTCTCCTGCCCGATGCGATGGACACGGTCGATTGCTGGTCACAATGTCAACGGCAAGTAAATAGGCTAATACACGACGTTACGCACCTTGATTCTCGGTGGCCGCATTCCACCAGCAGTCCATCTACAAAGCAACACGACGTCAATTCACTGCAAGTAATTCTAGATTCGCGAAGCGTACCATGAATACGTAGTTGGCATTCGTAAGCTGGCGATGCATGTCAGTGCAGGCTGACAGCTCGACAAGGAACACTCACGTTGAGGCCAACACCGCCCGCTTTCAGGCTCACAATGAGGACTTTCGGGCCTCGAGAGTCAGCCTTGAAGCCGGCTATTGACTCGTTTCGCTTCTTGACATCCATACTGCCGTCGAACCGATACCATGCTAGCTCCTCACGCTCCAAGACGATCTGTATCAGGTCAAGGAAGCTTGTGAATTGAGAGAAGACGACGGCACGAAAGGACGGATCTTCGGTTCGTAGTTGTTCTGAGAACAGTGTCGTCAGTGATCACCCATATATGTCGAAGAGACTGGCTAACTGAGGTTCTGCAGCAACGCCTCAAGCTTCGTGGATGATCGGAAATCATTGCGTCGCAACGTAACCGCGGTGCGGGACGCTTGCGGCTCCGTAGTATCTGCTTCTGTCTTCATCCGTACCACCTCAATGAGCTCGCTCTCCTGGAAAATCGTTCAGTATCACGTCGAAGGTAGAAGAAACACAGTATGAACCTTGACCGGACCACGGGAACATGTCGGACACCGACCGTCCTCCCCCTTCTCTCGACACGTCTCAATGAAAGCCACGATGCAATCCTTACAACTTCAGGAATGTTAGCTGATCACATGGCTGCTGGAACACTTTGTTAACATACCTCTGATGCATGCAACTCGGGATAATGGTAGGCGAGTCCATGACATCGAAACATATCGGACACTCCTTCTCGTCTTCCCCTTCCAGGTTCGCGAGTACTTCCTCAGCGAAGGTCTTATGATCGCCTGTTGCATCGTTACCCTCCTCGAATTGCTTAATGAGAGCATCAACGTCCACCGCCCCTTTACTCGTTGCTTGTACTCCTTCGTCTTCAGTGGAGAGTACGAGGTTGGGGTGGAGAACGGCACGACGTAGCCTGCGAATATGTAAGTCGCTGACCACACTGGCGTATCAACATCCTTACCGCATAAGCATAGCCAAGATGTGAGTGTAATTCCTGCTCACGAGTCCCTTCTCATTCAGCTTGTCGAAGTTCTTCTTGGCGTCCGTGTATAGTGAGTCGTAGATCTTCCGCTCCAGTGGCGAAAATTCGAGATTCTCTACGATGACCTAGGTGTGTACCGTCACGGCCGATCCACGTCGAAGAAAGTGTGAGGTTACCTTTTTCGGGGGTAACTCTACAATCCTTTTCCCATCTGTGTCGAGCATATTTTTCTCTCGCCGCAACAGCACACTCTCCAGGATGACTTGCACTACCTCAACTGCCTTGGGATCCCGAGCAAGGAAAGGCAGCGTGATGAAACTAAAGGGGAGGGTTATTCATACGCAGGCAGTGAATCGTGATGCTGCATCACGTACGATCGGAAGAAGGTATAGTTAGACCAAGGTGTGAAGTCCAGGAATTTACTGCAAGCGTATAAGCAGAGTAGATGTAGATAAGTATGATGACCAACAGCAGTGAATAAAGGTCTTCCAGCCTGTTCACGATAGGCGTGCCCGTAACAGCCCATCGCCGTCGCGCACGTAAAGCATAGACTGCCTTCGCCGTTTTACTCTGTCGCGATTTGCAATGATGAGCCTCGTCGAGGACAACACCTACACGAAGTAGTTGGTGAAAGAGGATCAATCACTAGGCCATAACTTACGGAGCCACTCAACTGAAACCAAGGACGTCAGAAATGGTCTCATTCGGGCATAGGCGAATGCTCACTCTCAAAAACTGGTGATGTGCCACTGCCACTACTTCGTTCCGACTTTGAATGTTCTGATACCAGCGTGCCGTAGGACGTGATCACCACGTCAACTGGATCGTCTACACTTAGCGCAGCATCCAAGTCCATTCTGTTCTGGCTATGCCACACCAACACCTTCAGTGTCCCTGGCTTACTCGATCGTTCCAGCTCCGTGGACCACTGCAGCAGCAACGAAGTCGGTGCAACGATCAGCGTCGCTGCTGGACCTCGTTGAGGTATCGCGTCTGGGTCACGTTTGAGGGTGCGGAAGGCTCTACTGAGGTTTAGCTGTCGCTTCTTGCTGGGAATCGCCGGGTTCTCCGGAGCGGGGTCTTCGGGACCGCGGGCAGTCTGTATGAGCGCAGAAAGCATAATAGTCTTTCCCATGCCCACTTATCATGTCGAGTCAGTATAGAGTAAATCCCACCAGTCTGCGGCACGTACTCTCTGAGAAAGCAAACCATGACGTGTCATCGGTCAGCATAATATAAGCTCAGACAACAAAGACATATCACCATCACTACGATTATCGTTAGCGTAGCTTTAGCCACATGAGAGCGGACGTACGCAAGGATGCCTCCCCTACACTTCCTTTCTGCCTTCGGAAATTGCAGGCTCAGCTCGCCAGAATACTCGTTGAAGTAGAAAGCTCTATCGTCAGCGGTCAAGTCGATGATGCCCTTCGCAGGTTCGGGTGGAAATACATATCTATGCACCATCAGTTATAGGTGTGCGCGGAAAGGTGCGAGACCCACTCCTTCCACAAAGGATGCATAGAAGTTTCTTCACGGACCGATACGACGCCAGTCTCGACCGAATGCATCCAGCTGACAAGGAATATATAACGATCAGTAGAAGTATTGGATCGACACATGACACACTTTAGAGCCTGCTTCTGGTACCCTCGCAACGTCAACGTGAAGGTGTCTGCCGGCTCCATTTGTCCTAGCTGGCGGTCATTTTGCTGCGCCCTGATAAACTCTGGTCAACCATCTTATGTTCAGTACGGGGCGGCAGTAAGCAGCCCGTACCTCTTATAGATGAGGTCAAGCTCGTTCTCAGACAGCTCTTCACCCTCTTCATCGACTTCCACCTCCTCGCCATCTCCGACGATCTCAGTCTTCTTCTTGGTATCAGATCCCCCATTTGCCGCGTGCCTTTGTGAGAGCGTCTCAAGATCCTTCTTGTCCAGCTTACCATGCGGCTTCCGCGAGAAGTCGCTCCCTCTCCGAGGCTTAAGGTCGAGTACCTTGAACATCTTCAGCAGCGCCTGTTTACGCTCCCGAAGAGTCTGCTCCTCCCCGGTCTCCTTGCCTTCATCGAACATCACGCGCTGTTTATGTTCGTCGTCGGTGGATGTGCTCGGTGCGCGGAAAGCGGAAGCCTTGATGTAGATGGAGAGGGAGACGATGAGATCGGCACCGGAATGGAGCGTAGCAGGGCAGTCGACAATCGTGCTTCCGCGAAAATCAACTATGTCTTCATATTCATTTCAGAAACTGATAAAATGGTTATAGCTCGAGACCCACCAAGGTCCAAGAGTCTGGATACCCAAGACGCGACGTCCTGCGGCAATCGACCAAATTCTGCACACCCTTGAGTTCAGAGGTGACAGACATCGGACGTGTGCTTACCAAAGCCTCTAGAGTTTGTTAGCCTTACTACTAGGTCTTTCTTCTTCTTCGTCTGCTTTGCCGGTTGTGGCTTCAGCATGGTGGCTATAGAGATTTGCCTCTTGCCACCCTTGGTCTTGCCGTCCTTGGTTGTTCCGCCTTTCCCCTTCGCCTGCTTCGCGTTGGAAGCGTTTTCGTCTTCAGGCGAGTCCCGCTCAATGCGAATCTCGTCACCCGGTTTGACATATCCAGATCCACGTACAGTACTCCAAGCATTGGCTACGAGAAAGGAACCCATATATGACAAATTGAAGGATGCCAACGCCTCAGCGTCCGGTGAAGTCGGCGACAACTTTCTCTTCTTCATTGGCCTCTCGTCAGATCTCTCCTCAACTGGGACTGAAGGGGACCGTGAAGATGGTTTTGGTTCATGCGCAGAGGACGCGCTGGAAACACTAGATGCTCTTGGAGGGTCGTTCAGCTCAGGGATCTCTATGTCATCAGAAAGGTCTGCCATTTCCTGGTCAAGCGTGGACATTGGAAGCTGAATGGGTACGTGTTCAATTGAATCCTCGTCGTCGTCACTGTCAGCGAAGAACAGCGCGGGTTCGCGCGGTGCACTGGCATTCTTGTCTGCATCAGACAATTCCAGGGGCACATCGCGCTGTTGCTTATTCGCTTGATCTTCTTCATCGTCAGAGTGCGCGAAGAATGGCGGAGGGGCGCCAGTCCTTTGAGACATTAGGCTCGAGAGTGTTGCGCGGATGAGAGACGCAGTCCTAAGCGCGTGCGTTCTTCCGCCACCAGCGCGTCGCGTCATTCGGACTCCGCTTCTACGACGATTACACGGTCATGTTACAGTACTTACCGTCGGAATGCCTTCAGCTCATGAAGCCCCTCGACTCACTCTGGAATTCCACCTCTATCATCTCGCACGACGAGTCCTGCTGTGCCAACATGACACCAGCAAAGAGTACTTTCTTCACCGAACGGACATCGGATTGATATCTCATGTGCCGTTGGCACGTCTGGCGTGCCTCCAGGGTCACTATTCCGACTTAGAATCAAACACCCCACATATAGACGGCGAGCATATATACATCTTCTGCTACTACCAAATTTTGCAACGAATTCAGTCTCAAGTTTCTTTGCGATCATAATGAAACTGGCACATGAAAATGGGCACAGGCTCAGGAGAAGCATCCAGCTCAGGACCACGAGGGAGAGTTACGATGGGGCCACTGGTCTTCTCTAGCATCTTTTGCACACCATTTCTCTGATGCTATGTCATTCGCGGATACTTGCGCTATCCGCAAAATAGTCGCCATGACCTGACCAGAGGATCAGCCAGGCCAGAAGACGAGAGTGTGAATATCTTGGATACAGCGGCGTTAGTGAAGGTCGGAAGCCGGACTCGCGCCAATAATGTTAGAGCCGCCTTCGCGGCCAGAAGATGTGAACCGGACACATTCGAGCTGGATGGCATGGTCACGAAGCCATAATCGCCTCACAGTGCATCTGTATGACTTAAGTGGAAGAGTGCTGGGAGAGTATAACTTCTGCAGGGGAACAGTTCATCTAAATATAAGTACATGGTTTAGATCTACAGGCAAAAGGCTGAATTGCCGCTGAGGACCTTTGTCTAAGGGTATGACAGGTATCCTCGGTCTTCCTTAGTATACAAACCGGAAGTTCAGCCTTTGGTTGCCCTAGAAGAGGCAGTGATTGTCTCGTCATGAACACAATCCAGTAACGGACTGAGTACGTACCATATCCTTCGTCTTGTCGAGGTACTCTTCTTGTTCCTGGGGCACGTTCCGATCTCAGTGATTGACATTGAGGGGCTTCCGAGAACCCTTACCTCGGGTGTCATCGAGTCCCATACTCTCGCCCTCCTCTTGTTGATCGTGCGATAGAATAACCACGTCAAGAAGTAGAGCGCTATGTTCATGCATGCGATGGCGATTAGGTCCTTGTTACCCCGGCGATCTATTAGACGTCCCATGGGTCAGCAAAGAAGTGTAGGAAATCGGGCATATCGACTCACAGAGCGGCTAGAAAACAAAGTAGCCGTGAGTACCCGTGGAACAAGGCAGAAGGCGAAGAAAACTCACCGAGTCATCAGTACGATAGATGTAAGACTAAAAAGGGAGTCAACATCGGCAAGTCGGGAAGGCGCCGGTTGCAGGGCACTTACTGATACCACACCTCCCGCTTGGACGAACATGTTATATGCCGAAGCTGACACCGTCCTCGTCCCAACCCCAGAAGAGTTCGCGGATGCCCATGCGACTTGGATAGGATGCACATAGGGGTAGCCGGTAATCAGTGTGACCACGGTGTAGTAGACCCACTGCGACGTGTCCTTGTTGAATGTGTACAGCGCGATGAGCAGCGGCAACGCCCAGAACTGGAGGATTACCGAGCTAACGACTCGGCTGTCGACGACCTCGCTAAGGTAGCAGACGGCGAGAAGAAGGATGATGCCTAGTACGGTCGAAGGGATGGATAGAAGGTTCGACTGGGTGGTGTTGAAGCCGAGGTTTCGCAAGGAGAGCGTGAGATAGGTCTGTGGCGGAGTGACAGGAACTAAATGGAAACGTTAATCTTTGCTGCGACACCAAGAGCATTTCACTCACTCATGTGCGTGAGTCCTAGGATGTAGATAGGCCACATCCTCCAGTCCTTCAGGATCTTCAGTATTTGGAGAACCGACAGACCCTCTCGATTGTGCATATCCGACTTTGTAGGGTCATCTCGCAAGACACGGTTAACAATGATAGTCTCTTCCCTGAACATTTTTGGAATCAGTGAGAGAGAATACCTTACTGAACGACAATACACACCGCTCGGTGAACCATCCTTTCGGCCTATACCAAGCTTTCGTCTGCGTGGGACTAGGAGGCATCATGTAGAAGGAAACGACTCCAATGAGAAGCGTTAAACCGCCCTCGATTAAGAACATGTATCGCCACCCTGCCTTCCCGCCTAAACCCCCCATCTTCAGTATTCCTGTGGCAAGGAAAGCACTAACGAGGGAGGCAACATAGTTGGACACCCAAAACCAACCGAGTCGGATCGTCACTGGGAGTACAGCCTCTGAGCACGAGGACAAGGCGGGAGGGCACGAGCGAAAGCTTACATTCTCTCCTAGTGTAGAAGTAGGACAGATAGAGGATGACGTCTGGGATAAATCCTCCTTGCATGAAGCCAAGCAGGCATCTATTTGACGAGTTAGGGATGGTGAACCTCACCGCGAGTTAAAAACCGTACCGTGTCGCGAGGAAGGAGCCACGTCCCGAAAGCCAAAACTGCGCGAGCGAGACGATGCTCCAAAGGATCATCTAAATACGTTAAGCGACGACGCTATAGCCTGAACCAAGGTTGTTCACCTGGCTGGGAATCCAAACGTCGGGACCGATCCTCTTCGAGACTAACTGCGAAGGAAGCTCGGCAATTAAGAAGCAGACCTGCCGGAGACGGGTTGTCAGTCCATATATATAAGACAGCGTCCGCGAACACTGTACTTTGAATAGCATATTCCCGGTGTTAAAGTCGTTAGTGGTCATGCCTAAATCTTCAAGGAAGTCGTCGGTGTTAGCCTGCGAGATGTTCGCGCGGTCGAGGTCCAGGGCGAAGAACATGATCCATGCCCAGATCATAATAAGTACGTCGACCTTGCGTACGAGACGCTGCGAAGCATCTCGTTAGCAATATTTTCCGTTGGACGTTTGGTGAACGCACAGTTTCCTCCCGCCATGTCCAGCGCGCAAACGGGTCGAAGCGATGCGTACTTTCGTAGGCTGGAGGCGGTCGGTAAACCTCCAGCGCCGCGGGATCGTCGAAAACAGACGGCTGAGTCGCAATGGCGTCCAGGTCTCCCCTAGAGCGCCGCCATAGCGAGAAGCCGCCCTTCTCTTCGATCGGCGCTCCGAGCGAAGGGACTTGCTCGAGGCTGACGGAGTCGCTAAGCTTGCTGTCGCTGTCTTTGGCCTTGGAAAGGTCAGCGGCCGTGCTGTACGCACGGAGAACGGTAGACATATCGGCAGAAGCAGAGCAAACCGTTGAGCGAGGATCGTCCGACGAGCTCAATCCAGGCGATAGGATGTACTTATACTCGCGCCCGCGGCCGACGGGACAGTCGATGGCATGTCGCTCCGCGCAGTGACATTACGCGGTCATGCGTCGGAAGCACACCAGCGATAAACGGACGGGATGCTCGTAACCTCTTGCGTGGATTGCGAACTCCTAGGCATGATGGCGTTATGCCCGGACGCCGTCACGTGCTAACAGCGCCCACAACGAGAGCCTATAGGTCAGAATGGCCGTTTCCCAGAAGCAATCTGAATATCAATACAGTCCTATTCATGTGCAACATCCTCTTGTTCTACCGCCGGGGCATACCCCGTCCCCTGCCCCTCAGCGCTCGCTGTGCCGCCCCAGGAGGTGCTTTCGGGCCTGGGTTCGGCTACCGTAAGGAACCCGTTAGCCATCTGACTCTGAAGTAGCCATGAAAGACAAGACTTACGCCTTCGCTCTGAGGTCCGCGAACCGTCTCGTCAATGCTAAGAATTAGGCACGCAGCCTCCGCGGCGCTACTGATCGCGTTGACCTTGACCAGACTGGGTTCCCACACGAACGCCTCCATGTTGTCCCGAACGCCCTCAGGTCCGTCAACGTCAACGCCGTACCACTTATCGCCATTGGCATGCTTCATGCGCAACTTGTTCAGGACGTCCGTAGAGTCGAGGCCGGCGTTGTCGCAGATTTGACGAGGGATTATTTCAAGTGCCTTAGCAAAAGCGATCATGACGAGCTGGATCTTGCCTGGGATCGATAGTGCATGTTTGCGAAGATGGGCGGACAGATCCATCTACAAAATTTACACCCTACAGTTAGCACGATCGGATCCGGTAAAGCCAAGCGACCGATCCATCCGTACCTCGATGGCGCCTCCGCCAGCTACAACGTCGCCATTCTTCACGGCACGCTTGACCACCATGATCGCGTCGTGCAGGCTGCGCCCAACCTCTTCGATGAACTGCTCGGCGCCGCCGCGCAAAATTAAGGTACAGGTCTTCGCCTTCGGACATTCTTCGAAGATATTATACCTTTCACCACCGATCTGGCGCTCCTCATAGCGTCCACATATCCCGAGATGCTCGCGTCTGATATCCGAGCAAGTAGATTGGACAGAGCCGCCGACAGCTTGCACAACCCTCTGGAGGTCGGCCGCGGGAACACGACCGGCACAGAAGATGTCACGGTCGGCGAACCACTGAGTGGCCAGATCACCGATAGGAAGCTTGCTCAGCACGACCTTAGCACCTGTCTTCTCGATAGCTTCGAGCTTTCTGTAAATGATCTCCCACTCCGCGTCCACGATCGCCTGATAGTCCGAGACAGCCTCGATACGAACTTCTGCGTTATCCTTCTCGGCCTTGAGCTCAAGCTCGACGTTGAGGCAGACGATCAGCGGATCGCGGAATGCCTTTGGCTGCTGCTCAGCACCCGCGTACGTGAACGTCTTCTTGAAGGCGACCCCACGGATGAGGAGCGAGTCCTGCATACCGCCGCCAGGGATCTTCTTTACACCGATGAGAGACTCATCTAGATCGTCCTGGTCAAGGCACTGCACTGCATCCACGACCATGTTGGAGAAGAAGGGCTTCTCTGAGTGAATGAGTTTTGAGGACATCGATGTCGATGCGCATTTTAGAAGGAGAGAACGGAAGCGTCTGCAGAAGTTGGCTTAATCCCTTGCATATGTTCTGGATGTCAAGTAGGACGCACTCTGGATCTTTTTTGTCGACCGTAACCTGGATGGCCTTGATCCTATCCAGTGCCTTTGCAGTCTCTTGAGACAACGCCGCATTATGACAATATAAGCACTCACCAACTGACACGCCTGGCGGAAACCCTTCATAATAATTTGGGGGCTGACCCCATCCTCGATGTACCCCCGCACCTCCTTCAGCATCTGCGCCGCCAGCAACACCACACTGGTCGTGCCATCGCCAACCTCCGCATCCTGCGCCCGCGCGATGTCCACGAGCGTCCGCGCAGCGGGGTGCACAATGTCCAGCAGCTTGAGGATCGTGGCGCCATCATTCGTGATTTGGGCTTCACCGCGCTCAGAAACGATCAGCTTGTCCATTCCGCGAGGCCCTAGGGTGCTCGAGAGCGTCTCCGAAATTGCGAGACAGGCGGAGATGTTCGAGAGCAGCTGGGGCTTGCCCTGAGAGGTATCCGTGCCCTCCTTGAGGAGGACTACGGTCGGTTGCTAGGAACATCAGTGTGGGTGCATGCAATTTTAGTTGGGCTGCACATACCATTGGTAGACCTCGCTGCATGTTGTCAGGACTCAGAACTGCAAAACACTGACCTGCTCTATGTACTAGTAAACGCGTACCAGTAATTTTGGACTGCACGGTGTTGTCGCTTATTTGTCATCTGACGCGTCGGTGGCTGAGAACAGACTCAGGCCGCACGCGGCTGGTCGGTCAGTCTGGCGACCGGCGGTGACGGATCACTAGAAGCACACCAAGTACTCTGCTGTCGCACACGCAGACCATAAGTAGTCAATTGCCAGTGGAATGGCCAGCTGCCACCCATGCAGTATTTCGAATGGCTAGTTCAGCAAGAATCCTTCAGTCTTGTTGACCACTGAATCTTGCCCGACAGCAATAAAATTAACACGGTAAATCATATTGTATCCAGAATGTGCGACCAAAGGATCAGTAGACACTAGTGCGCGGCGACAGCAGCCCCTGGCTTCGCCGTACTCCGCGACGCTCGTGCGCGGCGCTTCGCCTTCACCGACGCCCGGTGCTCAGCCGCCTTCAAACGTGCCACACGATCGTCAAGGTCGACAAACTTGCCGCCCACATCGACGAACTTGATCGTCGGTCGACCAGGCCGTTCCACAACGGCATGCACCTCCTCCTTTGGATGAGGAACACGAGCTTGAGCGTCCCTACGCAGTGATTCAGCCCTCGCTCGGCCCCGATCCTGCTCGCGCGCGCGCTCTAGTTCACGAAGGACGACCAATTCCTACACAGAGTTCAGCTACAACACTACGAGCAACAAGGAGGTCAACAACAAGGAGGTCGGCAACGTACCTGGCCTTCAACAATCGGTTCCCAGAACATTCGCGTGTAGCGGTCACGTAACCGATCCTTCTCGGCAGAGCTCGCGATATCCGCCTCCGTAGTGTCCTCGCCCAACTCCTGCAGGCCCTGCGAGGCACCTCTGACAGTCTTGATGTTGTCAGTAACACCAAGGATCTCTTCCATCCCCGCTTGGAACCCGGTTTGCAACTGCTTGTCCTATAACAGATTTATGAGCAACATAACTCTATATTCAATGCTTTGACGCAGAACAGGCTCAGATGGGGTTGAAAACGTTATAACCAACTACCGGGCGATGTAAGACACCACGATAGACTTCCAATTTCGCGAATGATGATGTAGTCTCATCATACGACTTTCAACGATGTATCGACACTTACCTCCTGATAGATCATTTGCGTAGGACAAGAACAATGAGTCAGTGGTCATGATGAATGAATACAGAGTCGAAGTACCTAGGAACACTCGTCAGCGCATGATTTATCATCGAGACGGAAAAGGAGATGGTCAGAAAGCCATGCATATGTAATTTATTTAACCATGTCAATGTCTTAAAGACTAATCGATTATAATTCATCACTGCACCATAGGTGCAAAGCAGTCGGGGGCGATGACGACTAACCTTTTGCCAGCTTTCCTCGAGACCCTTCAATCTCAAGATAGCATCCACGCGCTGTATACTGACGCCATACCGCTCCGACAGCACCCGCACGCTGTATAGCTTGGGATTAGTCATGTACTCGTCGTAGATCTGAGTACGAAGTCGATCCGAGAGAGGCGTAGGCGGTTTAAATGACGGATTCAGTGGGAAAGGCTGGCCGATGTACCACTGCGTAAGCAACAACGCTATACATGCGCAGTGAAGACGAACTCAACTACTTTTCCACCGATCCAGTTACGCGGTCTCACTGGATCCCTGTACAATTTACCTGTCGTATCCAGCCATCTTTCGAAGGGAGTATCCTGGGGAATCTGCTTCTCGACACCTCGAGAAGACTTGTCGTCGCTGTCGTCATCATCATCCTTCTCCTCAGATGCAGAGGGACGTCGTGACGCAAAACCGCGACCGCGGCTGAGTATAGACCATGGCGTCGCTGACCGGCAGGGGGCGGCAGTGCGTAGATGAGCGAGCATTGAACATCGCTGGCAGAAAAATGCGGAGGTCTGGATATTTCTCACGTGCCACTTCAGGGCAGACAAGGAGGCGTTGTGGCGGCGCGTCGGCGCGTCTGCCACCGACGCCCATGGCTCTCGATTCAGATCTTGCAGACTTACCGGACGCCCTCTTCACGATCCTACAGGCATATGCGTCCCTCTCGCATCCGAAGAATCTCCCAGATTTACTGCATTACTCCTTTACAGATGTCCATGACTTCCTCCTCAATTGGCTCTTGCTTCATCCACATTTCCGAGTTTACCAACCATCGGGAAGATACCAAGTCCTTTTCTGGAAATGGGCCATCCAAAGGCTGGAAACACTCATCCAAGGACAGGTGCGTCAAATGCATTTCGACATTACTGCGAAAGTGATTCATGATACATAATATCTGAAGGATGCTGAGATCAATGACCGCATATACACACATCTAGTTGATATGGTCCAGGGCGTGTCATCGTGTGTTTCCCTTTAATCCATCGCGTAGCTGTCCTGACCCTAGCAGCGGAGTAATAGGAACGATGCCTCCAGAAGAGAGCTATGTCACCTATCTGTGGAGGTCTCCTGATGTACGGTCCGCATCGATATGTGCCGGTATTGCAAGCGCCACGCTATTAGAGTCCCGCATGCTAACTGAACGAGGCACAACGGGCCTCACAACGTGGATAGCCAGCATCTCACTTGCGGAATTCTTGATTAAACACCCAGGTATACTCAGCTTCATCCTTATGATAGCCGGACCATGGATCCACTGACCCTCGTATCAGACGTGGTTCAACAACAACGCGTGCTCGAGCTGGGTTCCGGTGCAGGTTTTTTAGGAATAGTTGTGGCGACGTTACAGCAACAACAATACAATCAGTCTGCGGATAGTACGGGCGATCGTTCCGAGCTCTGGCTTACAGATGTCCATCCTCTCGTCGTAGAGCGTTGCAGGAACAACATACGACTACCATGTAGTGCGTCCGTGGCTGCGCAAACGCGGAGTTGATCTCACTCAAGAAAGTAGATGCATCGTCCTCTTGTCCGAATGTTCACTGCACCGAAGTGGACTGGACGCACGCCATCGACAAGGCTACACGTCCTTTGCTCGAGGCAAGACTTCGTGAGATTGATGCAGACGTCATTATTGGGGCGGACATCGTGAGTTAACGAACTTACGGTCACCGTACTTTCTATGTTATGGACTAGTATACAGATCTTCGACCCAGACGTGATCCCTGCGCTAGTCGACACGGTGTCGCTAGTCATAAATTGCGGGAAGGCCTCTTCTGGAAAGGATGTCATAGCATACATCGCACCAACAGTCAGAAACGAGAAGACGCTCTCGCAGTTTGTGAACGCGGCTGGTACGCACATAGTTCTTTCCCCTTGGACTGGTTATTCATGGGTTACTGACGTACCTCAGAGCACTCGCTTGAGTTGCTGGACGTTTCGGTCGAATTGGATGGCCAAGGAATTCTGGGCGTGCAACGCAGCGGAGATCAAGTGAAATTGTATAAACTACAACATCGTAGGTGAGATATTAGAATGTACACTAGTCCGACGAAAGAATTACACCAAGAATGTGAGATATCTAGTGAGACACGGTTTAGCTGTGAGATTTGATGCTTCCGCAGAAGCGGCAACTCTAGAAGTCTTGTGGCATGCCAGCCTCACCACAGACGGTGCACGTCCATCCATCAACCACAGATTGTACCGATTTGCTGTTTTCAGGACGAGGAGCATCACATGCGGCGCAATCGAATACTTCGGGTTTATTCATGAGCGTGCATCGCGGACAAGTCCACTCGCCAGGGGTAGCGTCCAGGACGCTCGGGGTGTTCCCGCGATGAGGGTCTACGTCTTTCGGGCGCGCAAAGTTGCATGCTACACACTGGAGCGACTGCACTTCGTTGGCAAGCGTGCACTGTAGGCAAGACCATTCAGCAGATGCATTAGGTGAGGATGTCACGCCGGAGTCGGTCTCGAGACTTCCTGCAGACCGTAACGCAGTCTCTGCCAGTCTGCTACGTTTGCGATCCGGAAGCGATGTCTTGCCCAGTGACCGTTTAGCTGCTTTGGACGGACCCGCGACTAGTGCTAGTGAGGGCCCGTCCACAATCTCGACGTCCGAGTCCGAGTCCGATCCTCCTGTCAGGTCGATCACCTTGTCTTCCACGCTCTCCTTAGCAGCTTTCTCTGCTTCTCTCTGTGCGACTGCACCAGAAGCACACGCCTTCTCGTCGCGTGCACGGCGTTCTGCCGCCTGTGACAGAGTTGAAGTGAATCTGACGGATCGCATAGGTCATATGCCATCTACATACCTCTGCAGCCAACTCGCGCGCAGACTTGTTCGTCGGCGCGCCTCTTGCACCGCCCAATCTTCCTCCTCCGCCGAGAATGGTGCTGACCTGCCGTCGTTTCTCGGCGGCTTCGACTGCCCTCTGACGTGCTAGGTGAGGCGACAGGTTGTGCGAGACGTTGATACCGAGACGATGGCCCTTCGAAAAGAAGCCTTCTCCAGCGTAGCCCGACCGCTTAAGGGCAGCGTATTCCTCCTCTAAGCCTGCGAGGAATTTATAGAACTTCTCATCGTGAGGCCCGTGCACGTTGTGCGTGAGCTATCCCGGTTGGGTTTCGTGACCATCAATGTAAGTATGCCACGAGCGGTCGGTTGTTACGTACCTCATGCAACATAGTATGGACGATATCCTCTTCATCATAAAACGTGCCAGGTGCATGTGCTGGGCGCAGTCGCAAGAGAATCTTTTGGCCTCCGTTTATGTCTATACCATGTCAGCTTCTCTGGCTGTTCAGACAGTAGAGCTCGCGGCAAATCGATACGTACTCAGACCTGTGCGGGTCCACCGCATCAGTCAATTTCCCTGCAAAGTTCATGTAGACATACCTACTAGGTTGGGACTTTCTGGAAAGAATTCTGATAGGACAGGCAGCACCCACCCGTGCTTGCGCATGATTGGCTTTACTAGGGACGCGATGCGCTGGAGCAGAGGCAGAGCCTGATCGGCGTTTGCCCTGTCCTTGAGGTGTGTGAAAGATTTCACAAATGTATTCATCGTGTTAGACATGATTTGAGGCAACGTATGGGTAGGGAAGAGAGCGGCGTAGGTTGGGACAGCAACAGCCATGCGACGCGCTTACTAGTATATGAAGCGCGGTCACGAGCACGACGCGTCAGTTCTGTGCTGACCAATCGCTGACGCATCTCCTTCCCGACTTCCTCGGGCTCCGAGTGGAACATACGAGCATCTGGAGGGTCCACTAGATCATACCGAGCGCAACACGCAAAATATCGCAGAGAATACGTGAAATAATGCGTAGCAAAAAAACAAATGCGTGCTAGAGTACAAATTGCATCTATCGATAATTGACAATACCAGATATCTAGGGAGCGTGCACGGTAGTCTTATAACAGGAAGCAGGCGCAAAAGGAGCGTGTTGGATCAGACAGTGTCGGCGGAGACCAAAAAGAGGGACAGGAAGAATGCAACGGAAGGCGCTTGAATCATGAGACAAACATCGTAGACAAATCGTCGGCGGGCTTCGTTACGTTGTAGACGCGGATGGTGCGGACTTCGATTGCTCTCTCTATTGCGTCTCTTCCAAAACGTGATTTCCGGGGGCTAGAGGAAGTGGGGGGAAATCCTTCTCGGCCATAGAGAGACGGAGTGTGTGATCCAAGCCGCAAAAGCGGAGGTCTAGGCGAGCTTTCCACAAGGTCCTCGTCCATTCGTAAGCCAGGGTAGTCCATAGGCCAGTTGAATCGCTTGCGCCTAAACCTGGGCATAACGGTTAACAACAACAGATCAACGAGCTTCGACAACATAAAATGCTCACTGGTCATAGTCGAAAAGGAAGTCGCTGATCTCATCTTCTGAGAATAAGGGCTCTCCGTTCTCGTCGGTCTGTTCCAGCAGATACTTGGTCAAGGCACCTTTGCATGAGAGCAACACGTGCATGTTCTTGCATGCATGCATCTCCAACTCCACTGGAGAAAAAGGCAAGAGCTTGTCCAGAGAAGGGACCAGGACAAGCCCCGGTGGTTGATATGGCCGGGGAGTTCTCCGCGGTCCTAGGGCTTCGTCGTCGCCGACGAGCACCCTCAGCGCCTTTGATCTCGAATCGAAAGACCTGATCCTGGGCGAGCCCAAAGGCATCGGTATATCACTCTCGCTATACCTCGCCCGCCTGATGGGGCGCTTGGCACTCTCCTGCCCTACGCCATTGTCCACGGATTCCCGCGGAGGGACGCCAAGACGAAACTCGTGTAGCAACATTCCTTCCCTGTCTGCGCGGAACAAGCGTTGCATTATTGACTCCAGATGTTCGCGTATATTGAGCGCGTATCCGTACTTGCGCGGGAGCATTTCCCGGAACATCTTCTCGAGGCCCTCTGCCGTCCTTCTACTGGCCTCATATTCGATGTCGGACTGCGATCGCTTATGGCCATTCCCTGGCGACCGAGGTTGACTGTGAGCGGTGGGCGCACTCTGTCGTCGGGTACCCGGGGCACGGCGAGTGGTGAAGATACGCTTCGGTGACACGTCTTCATCGGTAGGACTTGAGACTTCATGGCCTCGTACCTCTTCGACTGTCGGGATTCGCGGGAAGAGCAGCTGGTCCTCGACTAGCTCAAGGCGACCACCAGGGGTCAGGACGCGCCAGACTTCCGAGAGCAGGAACTCCCAGGTCCAGAATGGTATCACTAGTCCGAGATTTGCCAGTCTAACGAGGTCGAAGTTCCCGTCTGGGAAAGGCAGGTGATATTTGACGCTGCAAGTCATGGGAATCACTGCATGTATGCGATACGCAAGAAAATGCACTCACAAGTTACCACGGACGAAGGTAACGTTCCGTGGTGGTGCATCCGCTTCTCGATCGCGCCAGACGCGCCCGGCCTTATTAGAATGCAAGTCGATGAGGTCTATGCCTGTCACATGAGCACCTGCAGACTTCCATGCCCGTGCAGCGTAGAGGACCCAGCGGCCTTCGCCACATCCGAGGTCGAGCACATTCTTGGGTGGTCGCCTGCCGTAGTCGTGAAAAGTTGGAGAGTTGCTCTTCGGATTCAAACGCAGCAATAGTTCGAAAGTGTGATTGTCGCTGGAATTAGTTCCCGTCAGACAGAGTGGCTATTAGCAGGACGGCCACCAACCTGTCGAGTGCCGTTGAAGAATAAGCTTGCAGATAAGGCACGTCTTCAAACTTGAATGGGTGATAGGGCATCCCATACCGCTCAACGGTCTTGTTGATATCCTCAAAGTTTCTGGGGTCGGAGTCCGACACCACTGAGGTCGTATCATCGCTCGCGGCCTTCTCCACAGACGAGCCTCCGCAGAGAGTGTCAATGTCATCAAGCGAGACCACCGTGGCATCGTCCGCGAGCGAGGAGTGTCGGCTGTGGCGGCGACTCTTCCGTCCGAACGTGAAGGAATTGCTCCGCTCCCAGAGTCGCTTCTTGATCCGCGTGGGGCTGATACTACTAGAAGTGGCCGTCCACAAAGTGTCCTCAGAGTTGACACTATTCGAGCGAGACAAGAGACTGCCCATATGCCGGCGCTCGTTCGCAAGGCGTGGCGGCGATGCACAGGGACTCGAGGGACTCGGAGGCAACGGGGGTAGAGGTCGGTCGAACACGTCGGGTGTCGACGGCGTGCGCTTGAATTCCTTGCTGAACCGCATCCTTCGAAGAAGAAACGTGGGGACGTAACAGTAGATGAGATGAAAGAGAAGGCTCTGCGCGACGGATTATCCGTGGACGCCCGTCCGCTGACCAACGCAGTCCTACCGGGGTAATCGTGACGGTCTTGCAGCCAGCGGTGAACGTTGATATAGGGGGAAGGCAACACCACGCTTAGAAGGTGTAGATAGACGCCGTTAATCTTAGCCAAAGCAAAGCCACGAACTCAGTCTGAGAGTGAGAGATTCCGGTATGCTTTGTGTACGAGACAAAGAACACGAGGCACTAGGGTAGTATATGGCCACGAGATTCGACAGAGCGTGGAATGGTTGAGGAAGAAGCGACGTCACGGTCCAAGCAAGATGAAGCGTTAGTTTTCAGGGATGCACAAAGTAGCAGGACTGACGCACCTACTGCGGTGACCATCCTTGTGGCAGCAGCCGCGGTGGCGCGAACCGGGGGCTTTCTCATCACATGCGAAATGCTAGCCATATGTAAAGCGTTTTGGATGGAATGTATAGGAGCGGATTGAAAATCAAGCAGGCAGGGCCGCAGAGGCCACGGTCAAAGCAAGGATCATATCCAGTGCCATGCTTCTTTTAGGCGCCCGATGGTAGCACAAACACTTCCCTCATTGGGAAGTTGAGCAGAGTACATCATAAGGGGCTGAGTCGCAGAGTTGTTGTTCAGCCAGCGGGCGACAGCAGCAAGACGTGCTCAGTATATTGAGGTATTCGCTGCGTAGCCTGAGCCAGGTGTATGCTAGCACCACTGTAGTACAGCCAACAGGTTTGCTCTCACATATGTCAATTGCGCATCTGCAACTACCGGAGTTCCAGTGCGCTTAGGCAGTTGTACGACTTTGAGACTTGAAAGACGTAGCAATGCATTCAGTCATCCTTTGCTGGAGGCGGGCCGCAAGGTTGCAACATGCGCTAGACAAAGCCGGTCAACGCGGATGTCCAGCCGAGGAACGTGCCCAGAACGCACCTCAGTCATCTCGAACTTCACACGTCCGACCGCCTCCCCATCAGCAATGGCGAGGTACGAGGCAAGCGACGGGTGTCCGACAATGGAGGACAGCGTGTCACGGTGCTGGTGGGTGAGCCATTCGCTGCGGATGAGTGAGTACGCGCACGCGGCGACTTAGCGGACAAAGGCATACTATTTAGTCAGATCGGCATGACCTGACATGGACCGCAGGTTCAGAATGGATAGCTGGCAAGCGGATCGAGACAGCGTACCTGTGCCGGTATAACGAGCATGCACTGCGTGAATTGACCCGTTAATCAGTATTCCTGCCGAAACGGGACGGTAATTGCGAACTCACGATGCTCGAGCTGAGTGTTGGCGGTATACCTGAGTTCGGAAGACTGCAATAAACCAAGTGAGTTAACTGCACCCTCTGCTTAGGCGAGGTAGAGATGACGGACCATGACAAACTTGGGGAGGACCTTGGCGCCGGTGACGAGCGCCCATGAGATCGCGTTCACGGACGCGTCGGGGCGCGCTCTCAGCGCATGCGCGCACGCACACAGCGGTGATACCCCATGGCCACCATCTCCGCCTCCACGTCGGCCGATTCTGTGAAACAGAAAAATGAAGCAGGTGCAGTATTGGATCTCTCCATTCTGAAGGAGCAAGCAAGGAAAGGCCTGGTTGACGCGCTGAACTCCGTTAATGGTGCGAAGACTCTCGTGCTGGATCCTACCTTGGCTGGACCATTGAGCTTGGTCACAGAAGTCTCCTTGCTTAAGGTGAGTATTATCACGGTTACTTGGCATAATTTAGCTGACGGGTGGTAGCAACATGGAGTCGACAAGATGTTCTGGCTCGAGCCAGGGCCTCTATCTGCGACTACCACGAACATCGTCTACCTATGCAGGCCTCTCGTAAAATGGGTCAAGATCATAGCTGGTGCGTATGTCTCTAAGACTGTAATATTTGACCCCATTGATCTCCTGCCTACAGAACAACTTAAACGGCACGCCCGAGAAGCGCAGAAGCACACTTATACTCTGCTACTGGTGCCACGTACGTCGACCCTCGTCAGCCGGATACTAGAGGAAGAGGGCATTCTTGGAGACGTTACAATATCCTCTTACAACTTGCAGTTCATCCCGCTCGCAGAGGACGTCATATCTCTGGAGAACGACAACGCATTCAAGGAGCTGTGGGTCGTACGTATGCGCTTGAGCCATTCCTTCCACGGCATGCTAAGTAGACACGTCAGGATGGGGATGAGACAGTCATCTACAACTCTATGCAAGCTCTGCACGGTCTGGAGCGTCTGTACGGCCACTTCCCTCGGATCGTCGGCAAAGGTGACTACGCCTCGGTACGTCCACGCCCTTCCGCTCTACCGCATCTCTCACGAGTGCATAGCGATTAGCCAATCTTCTTCACCGGAATCCGCCCACGTCCGACGGCCCTAGTAGCAGTCAAGCTGTACAGACTCCAATTGATTCATTGATTATCATCGACCGAGGAGCGGACATGGTCACGCCGCTACTCACGCAACTGACGTATGAGGGCCTCATTGACGAATGCTTCGGCGTGAAGAACTGTCTGTCACCTATCATACACCTTACTAGTTCAGCTGCTGACGGCCGGTGTAGCCCACGTAGAAGTCCCAGCCTCCCTTCTAGCTGCCCCACCAGCACCAGGGCAGCCGAACGCGGCTTCATCGAGCACGACCACGCCCAACTCGAATCTGGCGAAGGAGAAACAAAAGAAGAAGCACCACCTCACAACTGCGACCGACCCTCTCCTCGCTGAACTGCGGGACCTGAACTTCGCCCATGTAGGCCGGAAGTTGAATCAGGTCGCTCACAGGCTAGACGAGGACTATAAGGTAGGGTCGGCAACCCTGGTGTATGCGTCGGTAGCTCACGCTTGGACTAGCTCAGGCACCAAGCCAAGACGCCTGCGCAATTGAGGGACTTTGTGAACAAGCTTGGGGGACTGCAGTCTGAACATCAGTCTCTCAGACTACGTGAGTGTTGCCACATCGCGTGGATGTGCTCACTCGACGAAAAGATCTCTAGATACCGGGCTGTCTGAACTGCTAGTCCCTCTGACCAGAAGCGACCAATTCAACAAGTCGCTTGAAATCCAACAGAGTCGGTTACTTCATGACATTTACACCGGGGTGGGCCGCTTATGCCTACGCACTTCCAGACCTACTAGCTTCATATGACATTGCTACGCAACTGACCGCAATTGAGGAATTGATCGCCCAAGGTGCGGACATGCAAATCGTCGTACGGCTGCTGTGCTTGGCCAGTATCATCGGCGGCGGTATCAGGGCCAAGACGCTAGAGAACATGAAGCGTGAAATCCTACAAGTATGTGACATTTTTCTCTTCCAGCGATTCTTGACACGAATAATGTATAGACTTACGGATACAACCTCATGCCATTGTTGCTCTCATTATCCGCGCCTCCACTGTGCATCCTCCTGCCCAATCCTTTGCCGCCCTCCGCCCTAGCCGCCGCCACTGCGACGAAGTATCCCTATGCGGGGCTACGCAAATCGCTGCGCCTGATTATTGAGGATCCCGATAGTGAAGAAGATCTTGAAAATGACATCAGCTATGTGTACTCAGGATATGCGCCCATCAGCGTCCGGCTGGTCCAGTGCGTCGCACAGAAGGGCGGCGTCCTGAGCAACCCCGCGGCGGACAGGGAGAAGGCGAAGGGCGGCGCCGACGGGAACAAATCCAAGGGCTTAACGTCACAGAAGGTACAAGCGCATCCGATCGTCGGCTGGAAGGGTTTCGAGGATGTCGTGGCGAGTATTCCAGGCGGGACAGTCGACATCGTCCAGAAGGAGCCCGGCGGCCTGGACGGGACGAGTGCGACGGCCACATCATTGAGTGAGTTGATATTCCGGTCCGTTGTGGGAGCACCAGGCTGAGCATGGGGCACAGTCATGCCGAGAGAAACGCCCACTACCACCCTCGTGTTTTTCCTCGGCGGGTGCACCTATACGGAGATCGCTGCGTTGAGGTGGGTTGGCCGGCAGAACAAGGGTGCGTCCTTCTCCACTGTAGTGGAGTGGGTTACTGAGGAAGGTACGTAGGGCGAAAGTTCCTAGTTGCCACGACAGGGATCATGAGCGGCGCGAGCCTGATAGAGGGCATCGCGGGCGTCGAGCGGTCTGCTACGCACTCAAAAGACGCGGCGCTCTAATGAGGAGAGAGGGTATCTGGCACGCGCAGGGGAAGGCCGAAGCGGCGTTGTGTGAAACCAGCTACTGTAGCAACCCATTATCTACGTGCGAGGGACGCGTTGCGGTCCATATGGATCCGTCGCGGATCGTTGTGCTCACACATTTATTTGGACTAGTGGCTAGCCCTTCGTATGATGTTGCGGAGATTCGCCTGGGCTGGGCTGCTGACCTCCCGTGACGCGATGCGTCGTTGAATAGCAGTCTGGCGACTAGGACCCCGGCAGTCTGATCTTGGCTTCACTTCCCTGTCCGTGCGAACGCCCCTCTGCCACACAGACATTGCAGACTTTCTGAGACCACGCTATGTCTTCCAGACCAAATCTGCCCCAGTCACTGGCATACTGCTTGGCCGGGCTCGTGGTGACATGCAGCCGAGCAATGATATTCGGTTTCCACGGCGCGTACAAATATGGGCTACAAAATGCAGGCATGTTGCGCGTCGAGATAGAGCAGCGAGATGAGCGCGAAGCATGGGGAGAACATGGGCCCACTCGATCAACATCATCTGGGAGAAGTCGTCAGCCATTACGTGGCAGGAGTGACTGGGGGGCAGCGCAGCGGGGAACCGCGAGGGAAGCGTGTTGAACAGGACTAAACCTGTCAGCGCAATTTCTGGGCTCGTATAAGGTCCCCCTGCGCTTCGACGCGATGTGTCACCCCCTCTCGTCCCGCTACCACCTCCTCTACCCCCTCAAAAATCCTTTCGCACCCTCCCCCGAATTTTGAGATTGTCAGTGTTCCGTGCTGTTGAGCGCAGTTAGCACGATACTGATCCAAACACCTGTGCAGCCCGATAGCAGTCATGGTGGCGAAGACGGCTACTGCGCAGGCTGATGCGACCAAGAAGGCCCCGAAGAGTGCGTCTCGCTTCATGTGATACTATTGGGCTGGTGGTATACTAAGTCATTATACAGAGAAAGGCTCTGCGGGAGGCAGGAAGAAACTCACCCCCTTCAACAAGTTCATGCAGACCGAGGTCGCCCGTCTGAAGGAGCAGGATCCGAATATGCCCCACAAAGAGAGGTCGGTGACCACATGGTCACCGTTATAGCGCGCACGCTAATGCGTTCCTGGTAGGTTCAAGCTAGTCATAGAGAACTGGAACAAGCAAAAGGGCAAATAGGTTACTCGCCGGGCCCTTATCACGGTGCGCTGCAAATCGCCACCGTCGGCCCTTCTCGTACCGTGCCTCCGTTCCCGACAGCCGCTTGCTCTGTCTATGTACCCCAGGTTAGGATCCGTATGTTGCTTCATGCTGCCTCTTTCTTGCTCGCTCCTTGCTCGCTATGCTTTCATCGACTCGCGTTTGCTCTCGACGGCTCGCTGCGCCACAGGACCTGTTTACAACGAAGTTGGCCCACGTTGCGCACGACAGGTAATATTGTACAGTGCATGTCAATGTGTATGATTATTCCAGGTCTCGAATATAGTCTGGCTATTGCTGGTTAGTGCCAAGCGATACAGATGTCAGATCACAAGTCTTGCCGAGGCTAAGCTGCCCCTTGTTCCGTCCGACCAAGCGCTGTTGGCCGCAACGCATATGTATAACGACTGTTGCTCTTCGTTCTGCACAAGCCGAGTAGGTCGGCTGCCCTCGAACGACTGAGCTACGTCGGGCGATGGGTGTTGCAGAGAGATGAGGCGGAGTATGGGCATGATTAGATAAAGAGGGGGGTCGCTCCGCTTATGTCAACTTTGACCGCTACGCCGTTCCGAGGCTGCCTCCTCCTTTCGACCGTGCCGGACGACCATGCACCAGCTGCCTGCTCGCCCTGGTGCAGCACTCCCACCCAGACCGCCTTTCTAGCCTTCCTCCGTCTTCTCGCTTTCTATCTTCACTGCATCTGTATCACTATCTGCACCGCTCACGCCCGCGCACGCACCACACACTTAGATTCGCAGGCTCTGACCATGAGCCGTGCGCACGACATGCACATCGATAACGGCGAGCCTGAACCTCTCTTCGATTTTGACTCTAATGAATCGCTTAAGGGCCTCTATCACCTCGAGGCCGCTGCGAGGATGCCCCAGACATCTTCCGCGCGCATTTCAGACCTTGCGGACATGTTGTCGGTCTTAAAGCCGGTCTCCAGCACCGCTGATCTTGAGCCCCTCTCTCCCGACGACGCCATGGAGGACGTCTATCATACTAGCTCGAAGGGCAAGGGTGTATCCCAGCCTATGCAGATCTATCCACGGCATGCGCTTGAGGATCAACGGCCTGACGATCAGGACGAGGACTTGTTTTCCATGTCATTTGGTACGGCGGTCTCGTCCGATATGCATGAGCTCGTAGGATCTCCCGCATCCACGTCCGCTAGCCCTGCAACGGCCAGCAGTTCTTCCCCTCGCTCTCCTCTGGACGTGCAGCAGGACATCGAGAAGACGGAGATGTCTTCGGTCGGCAAAGGCAAAGCCCGAGACGTCCCCCCTACTCTCCCCCCTCTCTCTTTTGGCACCACAGAACTCAACTATGCAAGCTCAGACTGGCCGACATTCTCGTCGTCGATACCAGGGCCCTCCTCGTTCAGCTCGAGCTATGGATCAGTCGGCGATCGGGAGCCGAGTCCGGGCACTTCCGCCTCCGTTGCCGGTCCCTCCAGCACGCCTGCAGACAACGTACTCGAAGCAGGCCCCGCGCTCTCCCGCATCCCGTCCCGCCGCCGCTCACTCTCCAGCCTCTCCGCGCACTCGAAGCGTTCAATCTCCGCGTTGTCGATCACGAAGGCGAAGGCCAAATCTCCTAGCGGGACGAAGCACCCCGGCAATTTAGCGCGGAAACTTCTTGGAAAGCAGCGGGACAGCCCGTCGGGAAGTCCAACATCCCCAGCGCGAGATGTCGTCTCTGATCTCGACGAGTCGAACTCTGTCGATCGCTTGAGTTGTCTCGCACCATGGACGTACAATGTCACACCGCGGACCAGCCCGTTGGTCACCCCCGCGGTTGAGACGGAGCTCGGCTTCGGGGAGTTCGACAAGTCGTTGCCGATATACTACTATACAAGCCGTCCGACCGATCGCACCGTTCTACGCACAAAGGGCCGCTCTTATTCCTTGCCGTTGCCTTTCCCCACTACTCCTCTTGACCTCGTGCCAGCTGCTGCTGTTGACATCTTCGAACCCATTGTGAAGCCCACCCCTAACTACTTTGACGAGTTCCTTCCGGTGGAGCTGAAACTTCGGATACTCGTTTCGGTGGTCGACCTCCATGAGGCAGAACACCAGAAGCGCGTTGACAACGGTGCTTGGACGCTTCGCAAGGCGACTTCGTCGAAGAACAGATGGGTTGGGCGAGATCGGGGCATCCGGGAGCTATTCAAGCTCAGTAGGGTAGGTATACTGCCACACGCATATATGCGGGGTCAATAATGCGACTATCATTGTAGGTTTCGAAGGCATGGCTGAGCCTCGTGTTCGACGGGCAGCTCTGGGTGAAGCTCGATCTTCACGCCTTCCCGAATCTCCCTGCTTCGGCCCTCCAGCGACTCGCGAAGGTCGCAGGCACCTTCGTCCGGGAGCTTGACCTCCGGGGGCATTCCGATCTGGAGTCCTCGACATTGCAGGAGATTACGAGCCACTTATGCACGGATTTCCAACCCGGAGGCTGGATCTCTCACACGCACCTAACATCTATCAACCTCCAAGGCTGCTCAAGGCTCCAAACGCGTGCTCTTCACCACCTCCTCGTCCGCTCGTCAGCGGTGCGCGAGCTGTGCCTCCGAGGACTCGCCGCGGTCACCAACACAACCTGCAGTATTCTGGGATCATACTGCCGACGGATAACTACACTCGACTTGTCCCACTGCCCCGACGTCAGTGGCAGTGGCATTTATGCCTTCGTGAGCGCGGCGCTAGCCCGTGACGAGTCCCTTCCGTTGAAGGAGCTGCGCTTGTCTGGCTTGAAGTACGTCGAAGACGGCGTGATGGAGGTACTAGGCAAGGCTGCCCCGGACCTGGAGGTGCTCGATCTCAGCTACTGTCGGACGCTGCACAATTCTTCCGTTGAGGCGTTCGTGTCCTGCTCTGAGGACGACCAGGGTAGCTTCGAGATGGTGCAGCTGACGTCGCGCCAAGCAGGGCGCAACCCAACGGACTCGACGCGGTACTGGCGGCGCGTCACCCGGCTGCGGCACTTGAACCTGACCGCGTGTATCATGCTGACGGACCACGCGTGCTCGCACCTGGCCCACGCCGTACCGAAGCTGGAGATGCTGGAACTGGCGGGAATCGGCGCGGAGCTGGGCGACAGTGGGCTCGTTCGTCTATTGGAGACAACACCCTTCATCCGCAAGCTAGACCTGGAGGACGCGACCCAGATCACGGACGATGTACTCATGACGATCACGCCGGAGCCCATTTCAGACGCTCCGGCGCCGCGCATCCCTCACCCCCCACAACCAGGGCATGCATTGGAGCACCTCATCATATCCTACGCCACGGAGGTCACGGACGGGGCAGTCTGGGATCTCGTCGAGAATTGTACGCGGCTGAGGGTGCTCGAGGTGGACAACACCCGCATATCGGAGGCAACCGTGAAGCACTTCGTGCGGCTCTCCCGGGAACGCAAGGCGGTGGACGCGCAGATCGTCGCAGTGGACTGCCGTGGCATCGGCGAGCGATGCGTGCGCGACCTCGTGCCGCAGACGCGGCCGCGCGTGGGCTGGCGGTCGTACGACGCGCGGAGGCTCGGTTTTGTGGACGCACGCGACGAGGAGGGGCTCGCAGCGGGCCAGGATGAGCTGGACGCGCACCGTGTGGCGCTGAAGACGTTCTTCTCGTGGCAGACGGTGGACGCGGTCAGGGCGGCACGCGAGAAGAAGCGCAAGTCGACGAGACGTGGGCTGAACGCTTCCTCGAGCAGCACGGAGGATTCTGGACCATCCAACGGGCGTGCTCGGTGGTGGTCTCCTAGTGGGCGGCGGTCGGGCGGAACGTCGCCCAGCTTATCGGACTTGGGTCAGGAGAGAGATGGATGTACGATCATGTGAGGTGTTTAAATGTTGTACCATAGTTCTCTGTAGACTTTCGTCCCGCTGCTCTCGTCGCATGCATAGTTGGCAACTGTACAGTTATTGTATTATATGTATTTTTGGTGCCTCCGTAGATGACCTGTACGTATCAGCTTTACCCACTTAGCGGACAGAACGCAGAGAGAATGACTATCTTATGCATGAAGTCAACAACATAGGAAAATACATGGGTGATGGTACTGGAGGCCTCAGCGCTCAGGCCTTAGCGGTCAACCTGTAGACTCCTTTCGTTTTGCTTTCTTCCGAGCCTTCTTTTCAGCTTTCTTGGCCTTCTTAGCCGCTTCCGAACCTGAGAGAGGTGTGCTGCGACCGCTATCCAATGGTGTGCTATCGCTCGCCTTTGCGCCTTCGACGACTGATTTTGGCTTCTTTGAATCTTGCGCAGGAGACCACTGCTCATCCCCGTAACCTTTGGCCAACGTAAGACGCAAGTGCGGTTGGTAGAGGAAGAATACATGCCAGCAAATGGGTCCATGGCCGGTCGTCTCCGCTTGCGCCCAGGTGGGGACGGCTCGACGTCATCATTATCTACTGCTCTGCCCTTGCCCTTGTCTTTCTCAGGATCTACGACCATGCTGTTCGATACCTCTTCGTCATCAATGACCTCCAGAGCCGCCTCTTCTTCTTCGCTCCCAGCTTCTGCAAGCTCCTTCTGATACTGCGCTCGCGCAGCCATCTTGCTCGTTACCTTGACGGGCACCTTAGTTGGCTCGCTGCCTTCGTTGAATCGCATATGGGACGGGCTCTCGTCGTCGCCGGGAGGCCGTTGCGCCGTAACCTGAGCAATAGCATGCTTGATGAAGCGGTTGGCCGCCGCCTTGTCCACAGCGGTCGTTCCTGCAAATGCTTCAGCGAGGGCAGCACTAGATATAGGTAGTGAAGACGTACGCTTCTCGGGATCTTCTGCATTCTTGATTTTATCAAAATACTGCCTTATGCGATCCTGAGGCCAATCAGGTGGAACGCGAGAAATAGCTAATCGGCTGGGTACGCACCAGTTCGGTCACAACAGGATGTGTTTTTGGGTCAATACCTCTTGTCTTGAGATAGACTGTATGCCTCGATTAGCACAAGAGAGCCAGGTTAATTAAAGACTCACTAAATATCAGATCGTACACGAGATATGGCAGCGCAACCTGAAGCTTTGCCTGCTGAATAGTCTCCAGTCCGACCAGGGATTCGGGAAGAGTTTGAGCCAGCAATGGTTCTAGTTGAGTCTCGAGATCATCAAGGGAGTTTTCCAACGCAGCGACCTTTGCACGTAGTCTCTGTGGGTCTGCATCCATGGCGAGCGTGCCAGAGAATGCAAGAACTCTACTCTTCGGCAGGCTTGCAGTTACCAGTAAGTAGCTAGTATACGGCCCACGGGCGCTACCTGTTCGCTGAGTGGGAGGGGAGATTGATCGGGAGATCTCAGATTTGTCTCAGATTGCTACTCAACGGCGTCAGTCACGGCGGCGAGTGGTATTTCTAGTTGGTACTTACTATGTTGCAATACAGTCCTGCACTCAAACTCGAGATGCAGACAGCTCAGACAAACAGGCATCGATTGGCCTCGTGACGACCCTTACATCGTCAATCGCTCGCGATGCTATGACAAGCTGTGTCAAGCCACTGGGTTCCAGTCAGTCACAGCCTCATCCTTCCGAGTCCCTGAATGCTTAGGGCGGCGGTGGAGCCCACATACTTCCACACAGGTCTACTATCTACCGGGCTTCATCTGACTTTCAGTGACAACGACACAGTTGGGTTCCGTTGCTGTTCCACTCAACCAACCGCGCAACCAGTCGGGTCATGCCACGGGGATTTCCCACTTCGAAGGCTCGAACGCGGCTGGAGGTTGGAGTCGCACGACTCAAAGCCACAATACAGAGGACTGTGCAGAGGAGGTTTCTGCCGAATTCACAATATCCACAGTGCCATGATACTCCGATACAAGTGGACGCCAGCTCGGCTTTCGGTGAGCAAGGCGATATCTCGTTCCTCGTAGATTCATAGACTCATGTCATTGGTCTTCATCTAGAGGCCAACGGGGAGATAGATGATCAACGGTGGGTCTCTATTTTGGCTGTTTATGCTTACAATGATGGCCGTACGTATGATGGACCCTCACTGACTATTGCTATTCCGCCGATAAGCATGCTACCTGAGCTGCCTGTCGAAATCTGGGAGCGCATCATCGATCATCTCTGGATCTATCCAGAATGTCTCCAGCGGTGCGCGCTGGTTTGCAAGGCATGGAATGCCAGAAGCCGCTTCCACCTCGTCTCCGCAATCAATCTCCGGGATTCACGAAGTGCATACCGGCTTGCAACATTACTTACACACCATCCACAGCTGGCGGGACGGGTCAAAAGAGTGGGAATCTGGGGCGCGCCCATGAGGGAAACACCCGGACCAATTCCCCACCTCGGGACCTTCACTTTGATGCTTGCGAAGAAGCTGGCCGCTGTGGAGACACTCGCCATATCCGCCGCAGAATGGCAGTCCCGCACCATGCATCCTGACATATTCTTGCATTTGTCGACCACCATCAACGTCGTGAACCTCTGGCTCTACCGCGTAACATTTCTGTCCAAAATCACCTTCGCACGGCTCATCTGCGCACTTCCAAATCTCAGAACCATCAGCTGTGTGGATGTCACCATTCATTCCACAGAGTCCGTACTCTCCGCGTTTCCGTCTAGACGTGCACGCATCAAGGAAATTAAATTAGGTGGACCCTCGGATGACGTCGTGGGCCTGATCACTCAGTGTCTGCGTCTTGCTGGTGGAGTGGAAGTGATCAGGACCGGGTACAAGTTGTCGAAAACCAGGAATGCCGCGAGCAAGCACGCCATCTCGTCATTGATTGAACACGCAGGACCCGCTCTCAAGGTGCTCGATATCCAGCTATCGCGACCGCTATGGCTGGTTGCCGAGAAAGACAAGAACAAATTTTACTCTGAAGGTAAGTTAACAGACGTCCTGGATGGTCCGTTCTGAACGAGCTTGGTTCTGGTAACAGTCACGGCACTCCGTCTGTGCACCAGATTAGAGATGTTACTCATTTCGTATCGCCCGCTGTCGCCGAAGAAGTATGGCCTATGGCTGGAGAAACTCATCCTTGGCGTCAACGCTGAGACGTTCAGGATTCTCCATTTAGTGGTAGACCTCCGTCACATCCACCGTTCTGATGCGTCCGAACTAATCAAGATCGCGCAAGGCTTTCTGGAGGACCAAAGCTCCAGGTTCATAGACGAAAGACTTGCCCATGCGAATCGCTTCAGAAACTTGGAGCTCGTCAGCGTACACCTGCATTGCAGCTGCAGCCCTCAAGTAATATCGCCGGACGTTGATAGCTGGAGAGCAGCGATGGCAGTCGCGTTCCCTCAGCTTCATAAGCATAGTAAACTGCAGTAAGTACGGTATTATCCTTAGCACAATGTGCGGCATACTGATCATGACGCAGAGGGAAAGTGATGATTAGCCTCGACACCCCGCCCGCATCCCACAATGGTACACCGGTCAATGAACATACAGCCCCTGTCCAGGTAGGTATTTTGTCCATCATGATGACCTCGACTATCACATACTTATCCATCCCCCTCGAATAGCCAAACTGGCTGCTGCCACGAATAGTGGGGAGGCATGCAGAGAGCAGTCAGGTTGTAGAGCCAAATTGATGACAAATAAGCCATCACCACGGCAGACTTGAATTCGTTTATGGCCAGTGATGCATTGATGCACCATCCAGCGCAATGGCTATTATGTACAGTATGTCGTGTATAGTCCCTTATATTGAGTTTCTACGTGCACTCTTGCCCCTCTTCCCACCCATGGATGCTTTTGCCTCACTGATGTAGGCAGATGGCAGCCGGCCCTCCTCATCCCACTTCTCAAGGAAGTCCATCGCCGCCTTGTAACCCTTATCTTGTATCTCCTCAAACTTACCAAATTGCAATGTCCCGAACTACGATAGATGTTAGATGCGTGTCCTCGGATAATGGGGGAATGCATATACCTCCTGGACGGGCATCCCCATATAGAGGCACCCGGGTGCTACCTTCGCGTCTTCCAAGGTCTTTACACTCGATACGCTGCACGAAGAAGAGGCGTTAGGTAGAGCGTTGAGTAGGGGCGTAAAACAGGACTTACTATGCAAGCCGCCCTTGCAACTCAGTGATCGCTGGGACACTCCTAGCATTCGAGAAGGGGTTCCAGCGGTTGATCAGAAGCCACCACCCTGACACCGAGTCTCCAAAATTGCGTGGTGAGTTATCATCAAGCTAAACCTAGTGTTCAGTAACTGGCAGAATATCCCGTTCACGTGTACTCACTGAGCCGACATCGGAAGCAATGACCGCACTGGCCCCCATGGTCATCATTGTAGCCACCTGAGGAACACATCAGGATCTCAGTTGACAAAGGAACGAGGACGAGCCTTACAGGAAGATTATCAACTAGTAAACAGCACACTCAGTATGAATTCCACTTATCCGACTTTGAGCACTCACTGTAACCTCCGTCGACCAGCATGTTGCCATTGTCGCAGAGTGGAGGCAGCAAACCAACAAGTGTCATGGAAGCGCCTATGCTAAATGATGAGCACATCTATTGGATTGACAGGACTGGGAACTCACGTATGAATCTCCACGCGAACCCAGTCTCGTGGATCTCCATCCTAGATGTATTGATGTTGGTCGAGTTACAGAAGTATGGCAGCCACATGTCTTCGATATGCAGGTCATAAAAGGCCTGCGGAATCACATCGGGCCATGCCGTTGGAGAAATACTGGCGTGCGTACCTTGTATATCGACCGGTTGAACTCATGACCCTATATTGCGCCTGAGTCCCTGTCTGTAAGACATACATGAATGAGCACATACCGTTGTATACGCTATAATAGGGTAGGTGACGTCTGATAACATCCTCCAGAAGTTGCCCATTCGCCCGCTGAACTGCTTCGTGCGGCCGGCACTCGAGATGATGTCGCCCTCGCGAGCATACAATCCGCCGACGAAGGCGCCCATGCTGGTACCTAATATTTCATCATCAGCAGAACCGGCGGCAGATAAATAGACTCCTTACCGCCCACCATGTCAATCGGTATGCCATACTCCTCAAGCGCACGAAGGACACCCTGTTCTGCGTGAGTCGTGGAAAGTAGACACCGTTGAGTGGGCGTACCAGATGCGAGATACCTCGCGCTCCACCACCCCCAAGAACGATACCAATTGATTTACCACATATCCGCCTCGCGAGCCTTGCAAAGTCACTGGAATGGGCTGGGCGTTGGGGGCGCGGATCACCCGAACCCCCACGGTACTTCCTGATCTCGCTTTGCACCCTGTCCTTCAAATTCCTAAACGCTGCTAATGCGGCGGGATCCTGTTGCGGGATAGTGGTACGAGGCATTGACTCTATGATTCCCTACATGTACATCATGCTTGAGCTACCAATTGGTAGTAGTAAACATAACATACCGGAAGCTCCACATGCATGTGTTGATGTATCCATGGCCGACTCTAGGTTTCCCGAGTTCAGGTGTACTAACTGGGCAGGAGACAACGTACACACCTTCAGCCACTCCCGTGTCGAGCCTGGGGCAACCGAACGATAAGGGTGTAATAGTACCAATTCCTTTCTCGCTGTGGTCTTCAACGAGAGTAACAGTCTCTCGTACTCGCCAATGCTCGGGTCGTCGCCCATACCAACGACCATCACACAATCCGCCTGGCGAATGCAGGTCTGTGTCCACGAACTATTTACCGGGGAGTCTACAACATAAAGTACGATCTTATACTTCTGCTCCTGTTCAGCGAGCCAACCCGCTGCCTTGAGCTTGCCCATCCGAGTGAAGGCATGGCGCCCGAGATGGTCGGAGACGGAGGCTTGATTGAGATACGAAGTGGGTGCGCCGACGCTCTCCAAGGCAGCATGCAGCTTGCGGGCGAATGCGTCAACCGGGACGTTCCGTGTCACGGGCAGGACGGCGACTGTCTTGAGGTTGCTGTTGCTGCGAGAAAGTTCGACCGCGCCTTTCTTGGAGGAGTCAATCTCTGTCCGAACTCGTGAAGCGATCAACTTCAGGATTCTGTGTCTTAGTAGGTAAGCGGTCCTACGTATGAGTGCACGACACTCACTGAGCTGTGGTCCGTGGATTGCTGAAGACTTGTTATAGAACCGATGCTCTGGCAAAATCATGCGCGACAAGACGCACCGAGAAGATATCGCATTGAACAAAGTCCGCGGCATCCGGATGAGCTCCGTGTCACGGATAGCATGTACGGTGTTCCTCCGGGGTGAGCCGGTAATGACGTCCAGCTCCCCTACCGTGTCCCCTTGGCCATACTCAGCTTGGATGCTGATCCCACCAGTTTCCTTGTCGGCGATAGCCCTCAAACGACCGTTGATCACGATGTAGAAGCTGTCGCTGACATCCTCTGGCCGCCAAAGCACCTGCCCAGCGTTCACTTGCATCCAATCCAGAGAGCCGTCAATGTGAAGTACTGGCCGAGTATTCAGCCCTGTACGAACGTTTGCGAGGCGGCTGCGTACTTACCAATGGGCGAGAGCAAGGAGATGAGGCGCTTGGCAAGGGTGAGAAGCACGATTGGGCGTTTCTCCAGCAGGCGATCTAATGCAGGCGATGGTAGGAATCCTACGTACGTATCCGTCTTCGCGACGATGTCAACGTACGACGCGATCTGACAAAGAGAGGCTTCCACGAGGTGTTACTACTCTGTGTATAGAAGCATTCACTATCGTGCTTACACAAATAACCCGCGATGCCACCGGGACGCACAGTAAAGAGAGGCTTATGTGTGTTCTCCTTGCGTTCACGGGAACCTGGGACGTTGAAGCTCGATGTCCTGCTGTGGCTCGTCGATCCCCAGTTGCCCAGTCCAGGGCGCGTAGGCTGGGTTTCCTCGTCGACAGGTTCTGCCTTCCCTTTCGATTCGCCGGCAGTTGGCTTATGGGTAGGCAGCAGGATATCTAGAAACCCGTCAATGACGTAGAAGAGACCTGGGAACTACGTAAGCGTGCAGTATACGGAACAATGCTGAGCTATTATACCTGTATTCCGCTCGCCAGCCTTTGCAAGGACCGAGCCAGCGGGAAAGAACAATATCTCGACCTCGTTGTCCAGGCCACTCATATACTCATCAGTCATAACGGATGAGGCGCCGGTCATATTCGAAGAAGTGTCATCTACCATCTCTAGCAACGACAAGGAGCCAAAGGAAGACTTGAACGGCCCCGCATTCCTGGCCTCACTCGGAGTAAAGGCAGGCGAGGCCTCAACCGAGTGCTCGCTGCTGATAGGAGGCTGGATGAGACCTATGGACTTGGCGATACACGACATGACCTCGTCCCGAAGGTCGAAGTCCTCCGTCGCCATGCGCCTGCCTCTGGCAAGACCTGCTTGATCACCGGAAGGAGAGGGCTCCATCCGTCGACCTTGCGCCTGAGGACCGAGGATCGTGCTCGTAGAGCGTACCATAGGCCGGGACGGCTCTGCAAGGTTGCCAACAGTAGTGTGCAGGTCGCCAGCCTGCACAGTTTGACGCGGCGTGATGCTCTTGAGTGGCGTCACAGGTGAATACTTCGTCGGTCGAGGGCTGTCCGTCAACTTCTCGCCTCTCCCCAATAACGACGTCTTGGAAGGGTTCAAGGTCGGTGAACCCATGCTGAAGTAATCTTCGTCTGGCTCTGGGTCCTTTGTCTTCACCACGCCGTCGAAACGTTGCCTGAGCTGCCTGAGCCCAGACTCATAGAACATCGGTGGCAGAGGATGGCAAGCGATGTCATTGATAGCCTTTTCCGTACGCAGAACTTCGGTCGTCAGTCCTAGGTAGTTGTGTGCGGCGTTGAATGTAACTCGCGAGAAACGCGTCAGGATCACTGCATCACTGCCATTTACATATTTCCGTCGAACATAAGGATGTATGGGCTCTTACCCTGGACGATATGTGCTGTTGCTTTCGGGAATTTCTTGGTCAACCTTCGGAACGCCTCTGCTGGAATTACAGCCAAGGTACTGTCTTCGGCAGCGCGAGCGACTGCGCTGTAGTGACCGTCAGGCTCGGCAGAGACATTGGACTTCGGGCGGGCACTAGCACCGGATGGGATACGCGTAGATTGCGGGAAGGGTGATTGGGATCGTCTAAACGGCGACTGAGCACGAGGCGATGTTACGTCTTCCTGGTGCACCGTGGACCCTGATGAGGATACCGATGGTCTTCGCGTCGGTGACCTCAATGTCCCCAGACTAAGATTGGAAACGTCCGAATCCGACCTCTTGGAACGTGTCCGAGGTGGCGTTTGGGCTGCCAGCGGTATGTTGATTGAGTCAAGCTCTTCGTCTTGGTTGTCGTCCTGCCAGCTTAACTTGACATTTTCCGTAAAGAGGCTGAGAATAGTGAAGAGACTCGAAAGCATGCCTCCGGAGCCGACCTGATTGAGTAATTGGTAGCCGTTCATGTCCTCCTCGTCCCACGATCCACTGCCTGTGGCCTGGTTCGGCAGTCCTGTCTGAGCATAGACCTGGACGCTACCGTCGATGACGCAATAGAAGCTTTTGTCCTGATCGAGGGAAAGAGTGTCGCCAGCAATCAACCGCCGTGTTTGAAGGTGTCTCGCGAGTTCGTGAAAGACCTGAGAACAATAGTAGAGCACGATACCTGCTCGTCTTGACAACGACTTACCGGCTTCTCGAGGAAACCAAAGACGCGAACAGCTTGGAGAAACTCATCGAGATAGTTATGGAAAGTGGGCATTTGCTCGGGAGTGTTGACATCGGGGTTGAGTTCTTGAGCATCCGCCTTGAGCAGCGGGGCTTCCTTGAGCTTCGTATACGTATTGAGGTAGCGAAAGCGAATCCAATAATTGAGAGCGATAGAAAATAGCACAAACATGATAGCAAATGACCAGAAGTTGAGCTGTAGCAGAAGCATAGGTTACGGGTAACGCTCGGACAGTCGGAACGAGTCGTACCGTCAAAGTCATGGAATAAGAAAGTACGGCATAAATCCATGTCGGAATGGTGATTGTCACAAAAGCGACGAATGCTTTGACCCAAGATAGCAACCAGACTACATTTTACGATTTAAAGACGTGTACATTTGGAATCATCGATGTAAGCACTCACGAATTACCCAGAAAGCTGCCGATAGCAGCATAAGCACTGGGTGTCCATCATTGCTGGGCCCATCCGCAACACCTTCCATGATGGCGAGGAAAATGAACGTTCGTCGTGTGAGGAAAGGATAGGCGAGAGGGTTGACTGGAACAGCGCAGTTACACGAGCGTGCCGACGGGCGAGCGTGGTACTGGTAGTGGCCCGAAAGCAGCAGAAGGACGTACAATACGCGATCGAGTAGCGCCCGACCGCGTCACTAGAGCGTTCGCGTCGAAACACGTGCGCGCGCAGAATCCCTCGCGGCTGCATGCATCTCAACAATTGTTACGGCATGCGCTAAAGACATCATAAGAATAGTCATAGATTACACCCCAGGAAGCGGACATCCATCAGGTGACACAGAGGACTCGGGTATAACACGAATGATGTACAGGAAGCCAACGTACTAAGACATCTGCCAACATCGTCAAGATCCAACCGAAGAGCAAAGAAATAACCCAGCGAGGAGCCTATCACAAACGAAGTACATTCACAGTTTTCTCCATCTCCAACCAGCCATTAGAACCCGAACAGACGCATGATTAGGTATATCACAGAGCACACAAATCGAACAATGGAAAGACCAGCGCTGCGAAACACGATCAGCGCGCGAAGCAGCGTGACAGCGACAAGACACGTACAGGCAGTAGAAGAGGAACGTGAGATACGGGTTGAACGTAGAGTCGGTGCCACCCTCCGAGACGTGCTCGTCGACCCAGTTGGAGAACGCAGACGAAGTGAAGATGAGGATCATCACCCTGTAGGGATGTTATTCAGTAACGCGCCAGATTTCATGGGAGCGTCAGCCTACATGTTGGTGCCGACCCAAGTGAGCACGACATTGGTACGGCTGTTGCGGTCGTGGTCCGCTTGCTTGGTGGCGGCGTCTCGGTGCTCCTTCTGCTCTGGGGGCTTTACAGACAGGGCGTAACGCGATGCGTTCCAGAGCTGGTCGACATCTTCCCGTGCGGTCGGCACCTCGACCTCAAGCACTTCCTGTCCGTTAGAGTTCTTGACCTTCTTGGCGCCACCCAGATCCTTGGAGGCCCCATTGTCACCCTTGGTACCCCAGGTGACATCGTGGAGGTTGCACATCGCGTACATCACTACAATGTCGGTGAGATCATGGACAGCTAGGACAGCGTTTTCACTTACTGAGGATGTTAACGTCTAGAAGGGGCGACGTAAGTTCAAGCGCGAGATGACTCTGGAATGAAGGTGTGACTTACAGCTCGGGAGCAGGAACATGTACTGAAGGAAGGACGTGAACATGTGCCACGGCTCGAAGTGCATGAACGAGCCGATGAAGTAGAGACCGTAAGTGGCAGCCAGCGAAACGACAATGTCGCGGAATGTAGCATTGGTCTGCAATAGCCTGTATGGACGCTAAGTCAGGAGTATGTACGCCCACGGATACACAAGCACTCACTTAGGGAAGTCCTCCCATCCGGCAATAGTGTGTGGCACCGCGAGGTACACAGTGTAGCCAGCACACCAAAGCGTGATGACGTTGCAAAGGCCGAACAGTACCATACAGAAGGCATAGATCCATTTCGAACCTTGGGGACGGTTACCGAGCGAACAAACGACGATGACGAAGATGAGCGCAATATAGAGCTGTACGCTGCGAATTAAGTATGGAGATGCAGGTAAGACAGCAACCGCACTACCTTTAGGAAGGCCTCGAACACCTGAGTACCAGCACCATTGCTGAGCCAGTAGAATGCGTCCTCAGAACCACTACCCGAGGTTGCCGAAGAGACCAACTGCAGAACGACTATGAGTGCGGCGCGGGAGAGACAAGATAGAGGCTCACGAAGTAGAAAGCCAGGTAGAAGTTCGCCAGTTGTGTCCAAGTGAACAGTAGCTGGACGGCGTTGTAAATGAACTCAAGCTAGGAGCGGCGATTAATTTTAAAAGGGAAAGTCCACGTCTAAACGACAGACCTGAAGCAACAACATCCGGATAGGGTTCTGTCCAGACGTCCAGATTCTCCAGAAGAAGACGGTGGAGTGTACCGTGGCGAAAAGGGAACCGTTCAACCAGCGACGGCGCTGAGAGATGAACTCAGGGACCTACGACATTGTCAGTGTCGAACGTAGGTCGATAATGCGGTCGATACGTACAGTGTCAGGCACATCGGTCGAAGCCTTAGCGCTCTTCACGTATTTGAGGCTAAAAGGCATATGAGAGCGATCTATCGAATGGCTATGGTTGGACGTACATCCAGCCCTCGCGCTTCTTGGTCACAATCTCGAAACAGAGGATACGGTCCTCAGCAAGGTACATGTTGCGTTCTAGTAGATGGGTCAACGATACACTCATGGTACTCGATAGGTGTCAATAACTGACCGAAAAGCCCCGCGTTGCTGCTGCCACCGTGCATCGTTTCACCTTTGAAGTAGGACGCTAGAGGACCCTTGCCATCAGGGCCGTTAAGGAGGGCCCTGTACCTGTAAGCACTGAAAGCACCAGGCAGCACGCTGATATAGCCGAACACGCTCTGTTACAGTGTATTCCTGTCAACTTCATGCACGATAGATAGTGGCGACAGACGTGTACCTCCAGAGGCTTGTCAAGGATGTTCGACATCTTGTACTCGAAGTTCTGGGAAGCCGCCAGAGGGCTCTTCAGGATTGACCAGCAGAACCTTCCGGTGTCGACGCAGATCCTGGTAGACAGGTCGTAAGCAATATGTGCCAATGTTAAGCGGCTGTACTTACTCCCCACATGCGCCACCGACATTCGAGTGCTTGTCGAAGCCTGCAGCAGCCATCAGTAAGTGCTGATGTAGAGGTTCCGACAATTAGCCTACGTACACTTCCACAGGTCGTAGATGGATGTGCCGGTGGGTTTGGTTCCGACGTCCAAAAGCACGCAGACTACAATGGGAGTGAGATCAATGTATGTCTGTGTCGACAGATGGATTGGGCTCACCATTGGGCCTTACAAGAGGACCAAAGGCATTGAAGAACCACCGGTGGCTGTTCAGCTTCTTCTTGTTCTGCTCTTTGAGGCAGAAGATGATCTGGACTGGGCAGGCACTCTTGGAGACCTCTCCCTTCTCCGAGACAACCACATTTGAGGTGAACCTATTGGACTATCAATACAACTTTAGAGGAACTGAGAATTGAGGTACTGACTCGAAGATATGGGCTGTCACGTCCTTACCACCGACGGTATCCTTCGCGACACCTTCCTGGTAGCAACCCATCTGCATCGTGGTCAGTATGGAGGCATCATGCACGGGAAATCATCTATGATACACACCAGAGTGAGAACCTGAAGGGTGCGCTTGTTGATCTTGCTTCGACCATCGGAGACGATGCAGACCACGACTTTCTGCCAACCGTTCGGGCCCCACATCTTGGAGCGGTTCCGACCGCACAAATGAGCGATGTTCTTGATGACACTGGCGCATTCCCATACAGGATGAGCCAACGGCGACTTAGCAAGAGCCAATGTGAACTTACGCATTCATGGTGCGCGTGAAAAGGACCTCGTCCTCGTTATACATAGTCATAACGATAAATAGTTCGGTGTGACGGTTGTTAAGGTAGGGCCGCAGGGAGTACTTCTTGCGCATGAAATCGTCGGGGTCACAAGTCGCAGCAGTGTATCGCAACTTGGTCATTTCCTCAATATCATCCATGCCCTTCGGGACGATGAACGAAGGGGCCTGTATGTCAAGGACGAGATTGCCCTCTTTCAGCTCAATCTGCTGGACGACACGCTGCTTGAGTAGCTTCTCCCGGACGTCAGACCAGCCAACACCCGGGCGCATCTGCTGCATGGGCGGATAGTTGAGCTGCGCCGTCTGGTAGGGAAGCGGCGGAAGGGGAGGTACGGCATCCGACGGATAATCGTGTACGAGATGAGCTTGCGAGGCTGCATAGCTGCTCTGGTAGGACTTCGTGGACTTCGTTTCCCAGTTCGAGTAGTCGTACTCCGGCTGTTGATAATAGCCTTGCTGAGAAGATGTATAATGCTGCTGGGGCACGACAGGCGGGTAGTCCGGCGTCAGAGCAGCAGTATTGGCGGGGGGATAGTCAGGATAGCTGTTGGCGTGGCCAGGGTAAGGGCTGTAGGGATCGTGTTGTGGTTGCGCGCGATACGCCATGGAGACCAGGTTTCGCTGCGCAGTACGTATTTGTTTGACGAAAAGAACGAGGGGTGAAAAGAATGACTAGCTCGACGCCGACGCCTGACTGAGCTGGAGGAAGAGAGAGAGGAGACCAGCAGAGGGAAGGTATCAGTGTTGCCAGCGACACTGCGGTCGGTGTTTGAGTTCGATGCAGAGCTCAGCCTTCCCATACTATCGCCGCCCGATAAGGCAACTTTACTCAAGCGAGCTCAACCGCAGCCGTTGGCCGCAACTGCATGATGCCAATTCTCTTTCGCCAACGCTGAAGCGAACATGGCATCTGAGACGAGGACGCCGTCGACGGCGATGAGCGGCCGTATTTTGCAAACTTCAAGTAAGACAAACAATAATATCAGAGTCGCCTATCACTTACTGCACAGTACAACACCTACTTAACAAGAGGAGTGGCATTTGAGCCAGAACAGTTATTAATATAGCAATCGTTCACAACGACTGTAACGTAGCAGCGAGGCGGGCGGCTAAATACAAAGATAGTTGTCTTCAGCCTTAACGTTAACCAGATCTAGAGTGGCATCCGTGGGTGGCACTGTATGATTCCTTTCTCTCGCTCGCCACTCAAGCGCGAGTTTGCGATGCAGTCCAGGTGCAGATCCGGAAGCACAACAAGAAAGGCATCTCGTAGAGCAGACATGAATGGATCTTCAATGAATCGGTGGAAGCTCGGCCGCGGACAATCATTGCCGCAGAGCGGAGGATGAACGAGGGCGGCCGAGCGACATGCTGCCATTCTTACCTCACGAACGCGCCAGCACCTTCTGCAAACTGACCGAACCCAGGCAGATTGGCACAGCCGCCACAGCGTCAAGTGATGCACATTACTGCATTCTCGAAGTGTCATCCGCCGGCTTTCAAGAACACTCCCCGTGCGATGAGGCTCGTCGTGTGTTGAGGCGACCGAATGCAGCCCGTATAGTAGAGAACAGAGGGCTCAGCACAAACAGCAAGCACGCGAGGTGCGTCTCAAGGAAAAGAGGAAGCGATGTAGGGAACGAGAACAAGAGCGTCAGTCATCGATTGAGCGCTCAGAGCCGCGCCATTTGCACGCAGCTTGAACAGGCCACTTTTCCCACGATCTTCAGTCCGCCTCATTGCCCCGTCGACCGCGCCGTTCTTTCTCTCTCTTCCCATCTCTCTCTCTCGCCCTCATCCTTGCTCTTTACCCTCGATAATCCCACCATTCCATCCTTCTCATTTTCTCGTTAACGGTGAGTTCTCGCTGCCATATCGTTTAGGTTTGGGCTCCACAGGAGATCGGATAACGGGTCTTGGTCGCCTCGAAGGTCACCTCGCCGGTGGCGGGCAACCAACTCGACTTTATGCTGCCCATCTGACGGCCTTAAGTATTCCACGTAATATCATGCTCGTTGTTCTGGCTCCATAAGAAGACGGCAATCGACACCGGATAAGTCAGGGCAGGGCGCACTGGGCAGCTCTCGCGCTGTCGTTGCCAGCGTTCCAAACCGTTGACTACGCCCTTGTCAGCCGCGTCACCCTTTTCTCGCTGCGCTTTCCTCTCGCACCCGCTTGCTGACCGCTTGTTAATCTCCTCCAGACTTCCAAACTTCTCTCTAGTTCAGAATGGCCGATTCTTCGTCGCACAGACTAGACCTCAGGGTTGGTGGAAAGTACAGGCTTGGGAAGAAGATTGGTTCGGGCTCTTTCGGTGCGTGGCATCCATTGTTTTGTTCTGCGTTGATCCTAATGTGGGTCTGCAGGTGATATTTACCTCGGGATCAACATCATCTCCGGGGAGGAAGTCGCCATTAAGCTCGAGTCTGTCAAGGCTAAGCACCCTCAGCTTGAGTACGAGTCCAAGGTTTATAAGACCCTGGCCGGCGGTGTCGGTGTCCCCTTCGTCCGTTGGTTCGGGACGGAGTGCGACTACAACGCCATGGTCATTGACCTCCTCGGCCCTTCCCTTGAGGACCTCTTCAACTTCTGCAACCGCAAGTTCAGCCTAAAGACTGTCCTTCTATTGGCTGATCAATTGGTGAGTCATTTCCAATGTTCCGTATTCGTGGCTGTTCTAACGTATGCCGGCCACGTCAGATCTCCCGAATTGAATATATCCATTCGCGCAACTTCATCCACCGTGACATCAAGCCCGACAACTTCCTTATGGGCATTGGCAAGCGTGGTAACCAAGTCAACGTCATTGATTTCGGTCTGGCGAAGAAGTACAGGGACCCGAAGACCCACCTGCACATCCCGTACAGGGAGAATAAGAACCTCACAGGTACGGCCCGCTACACCTCCATCAACACCCACCTGGGTGTTGAGCAGGCCCGCCGTGATGATCTCGAGTCTCTCGCCTACGTCCTCATGTACTTCCTTCGCGGGTCGCTTCCGTGGCAGGGGCTGAAGGCTGCCACCAAGAAGCAGAAATACGACCGCATCATGGAGAAGAAGATGACTACGCCTACTGACTTGCTGTGTCGCGGCTTCCCTAACGAGTTCGGCATCTTCCTGAACTACACTCGTGCTCTCCGCTTTGACGACAAGCCCGACTACTCCTACCTGCGCAAGCTCTTCCGCGACTTGTTCGTTCGCGAGGGCTATCAGTACGACTACGTCTTCGACTGGTCCGTGCACAGGAGCCAGGACGAGGCCAGCGGCAGTACGAGCGCCAAAGCAGGTGGCCGCCGCAAGGTGGTCCAGGAGGAGGAGGAACCCCGCATGCCGGACCGGATGTGAGTGATCATGTTAATTCAGTTGCGGTGAACGTGCTTGCTCAATGCATGCGCTCAGGCTCCGCTCCCACACTCGTCAGCAGCAGCAGGCTGCTGGGGCTGGTGCAGTTGGCCAGCAGCGCATTAACCGCGGAGACTGGTAAGCTGTCTGCAATCGAGGCAGGGGTTTGAGTCTTCAGGGCGCGTCCGGAGTACGACCGAGCAGTAGGGGGCGGAGGGTAGGTGAAGAGGAGACAGGCTCGGATTCGGTTTGGGTCGCCCAACGTGTTTGGCGCCGCGGTTGTCGGTTAACTATTGGTCCAAGGTGCTGCTCTTGAGGGGAAGGACGATACGTGGAGCATGCCAATGGAGTTCGCAGTGAGAGCAGGTCCGGTGCGTCGAACTGCTCGCTGCGTGCGCTGCGCTCGACATCCCCTCCTTTACGCCTGGGATCCCGGTCATCGTTCGCTCCTTCACGACACTCATAATTCTGGTCCGTCGCGGCAAAATCGCCGCGCTCCCCATCCCACTATAGAAGCATCACAGGAGCAAGTCGCACCGCTAGCTGGCCGCCGTCGCGTATCGCCTCGTATTCATTCCCGTACGGACGCTTTTTTTATTCACGTCTTCCCGCAACCCGTTGCTTGCTTCGGACATAGGTTGCGGAGGACCGCCTCTTCTCACTCGCCATACATGACACTCCCTCGCGCCGTACGCCGTGATGGTAGACCTACTATAGTGCTACTCCATCATTCCCCATCCATCCATCCGTCATGATAATCACATAAATTGTGTACATAACGATTAACCCCCTTCCCTGCCCCTGTCATTTCCCGGTTTTCTATTCCCTTCCCTTCCCTTCCCTTTCTTTTCTGCTGGTGCTCCCATCTTGCTCTTCCTCCCTCCCCCCATCTTGCTCTTCCTCCCTCCCCCCACCTTGCTGGTCCCCACCTACTGAGTGCGGTCCGGCAAGGGCGAGCGGGGCGGGAGAGGGCGCCGCGTCTGGCGGTCGGGTGGTTGCTGGTCCGCGGAGAGGTGGCCGAGTCTGGAGGGCCTGTACGACGTTGCGCTTCGTTTTGTTGCTCGCTGCAACAACGTTCCGCATATGTGCAACCCTCCCCTCCGTTGCCGTCCTCAGTGGGCATCCTGCACCAGGCGCGTGCCGCTGATCATATACCGTATTATGTCGTGAAGAGTTGTTGCCGCGGCAGTCTGTATGAATGGATTGTATGCATGATGTGTGAATGTATGTGTTGGCTGTCAAACAGTGCTCCTCATCCATGTGCAGATGTCTCGAGTGAGTGTGCCGTGTCGACATGATGTTCCGGTGGTGTGTTCAACTTAGGTGAGCCAACTCGCCGATATCACTACAAGTTCTCACAGCTAGACAGCTCTGTCAACGTTGTTCGGTGGAAGCGAATGAACTTTGGTGGCCAATGGCAAGATGCAGACCCGTATATCAGGCGTCTGCCCAACTTCTGACTTCATGCTCAGGTGTTCGACGGGCAAGATGCAGGATGAAGGGAATGATCATCACTGCAGCCAGGACGGAGTTATATTTGCCCTACTTATTTAATATGAATATAAGAGATTCGAGGATGCGAAGATTCCGTCTCCATGCACGCTTTGAGGCAACTCCAGGCGTAGCTAAATTACGAGGGTGCAGTGCAGAAGAGTGTTTGAGTCGGATAGCACGGGATGATTGGGTGGCTCTAATCTGAGATGAGGGCTCGCGGATCTGCCGCTGTCGCGAGGCACGTGATGGGCTGGGAGGGGAAAGAGGACGGACTGTTGTTGTAAGTCGAATCCTTCAAGCAGCCGTCTCCCTACAACGGCCTGTATCCGGCCCTGCTTCGCCACCCTCCCTCCCTGGCAGTCACGTTCGCAAGCCACAGGGTCTCCTGGTATATGCCTACCCTTGTCGCCAGTCTCGACGACGTCGTGCTTTCTCCCGCAGGGTGCTGGTCTGAATCAAGGTGGGCTTCCCTGTACTCTCCCAGGGCCGCTGTGAAATTCACGCTTCATTTACGGTCTCATCTATCTCTTTGATCTGCACAGACGGAAGGTGTCCTATTAACATCGCTGAAGGCAAACCCCCGCTCCGTGCGACAGTCATGCCAGGGACGACCTCAGACCGTTCTTCGACGCACTCACCGGCCTCCGTGGTGTCCACGCCCTCGTGGGCACCTCCACGCGCGCCGCTACCTCCGCACCGTCTGGCCAAACTTGCAAATGCTTTGGGAGTTCCGACACCGTTGCCTGCAGGGCATTCATACACCGTCTCGCTCGCATCTCCGCCATGGCCGGGCTCGTCGAGTTCCCCCTCATTTTCCGATCATTTTAGAAGGTCCCCAACCCCGTCCGCAGCCTCTGCCCAAACCTACACGTCCACCGCCTCGTCCACTAAGTACCTCCTTCATGTCATCCCTCCCTCTCATTTACCTCACGATTCTGATGTTGCGGACGACTGTGACCTTCTCTCACCTCCTTCCGGCGCGTCCGGTTACCATACACAGTTTCGCCGTGGTGTCCTTGTACCCGTGTACTCCACTCTCTCAAGCCAGCTCGCCGCCATCGCGAAGGAATATGCGCTTCCGAGCACCGCGGGTCTCATCCTCTACCTCATCCTCTCTTCCGGCGCTCCGAGACCCGATATTGAACAAGAGCAGGAGGAGCCCGGTCCCCGAATATCTGAAGATATTTGGAGGCATATCTGGCATCGTGTCGCTAAGGCGGACAAGGAAGATGCTCTATCCCCTGGTCCGAGGCAGTTGGGATTGGGGATAGGTGGGACTCCAGGCGGGACTTCGCCCGCTTCAGCGTCACTCATTCAGGAAGTCGTGTCGACTTCACTGCGGCCGCTCATGTCGCCCGGGAGGATAGACGTATCCCAACCACAGCTGCCTATGACGCCTTCTCCTTCCACCGCGTCGCATTCAGTCTTCTCTTCGCAGTCCGAGCTGGAGACGCCAGAGTCTATGTCTTCAGTGTCCGCAGGCCCCGAGGGCGGGCCCGATGAGCTACCCCTTCCTGGCCTCCGCTCGCCCGCTTTGATCCCTATCCTCGCGAAGGTTGAGTTCGATATTGATCGGCGGAAAGCAGGTTGGTATGAGCCGTGGGCGAGGAGCCGGAGGGCGAAGCGCTCAGAGTCCCGGGTTGGTACGTGGAAGAGGTCGGGATCGAGGATGGATGGTGAAGATGAGAGCGGTGATGGGGATAGCAGGAGGATGCCGTTCGACCTTGCCCTCGTTGAGCGCATGCAGGATGACCGTCCGGCATTCTTACGTGAGCGTGACGTCCTCGCTGCTGAGGGCTATGCGCAGCTCCAGGACGACACGTCGGACGTTGAGGATGCAACTGCACGGGTTGACGCGGCAAGCGGCGACCCGCTCGCCGACGTCTTCGGTACGGACGAGGAGACCTGGGCGGCCATGCAGTCTCAGCGCAAACGGCAAACAGCAGATCCGAACGTCGTCGACCTCGCGCTAGACGGCGAGGCGCTATCCGCGCTGCCTGACGACCTCGAGGATGACCGCGCGGCGTCGAACGACGAGGAGGAAGTCTCGGAGCTGTGGAACTCGCGCTCGCGGCCCACGCTCGCTGTGTCCATACCCTCGCCCCAGTCAACGGGCAAGCGGCGGTCGTCACCCACCACTGCGGGCGGAGGAAAACGGGGCCCGCCCCCTCCGCTCGACCTCGTGCCCGTGCGAAGCGAGGGCCTCGCCGTGCAGAATAGTCCAGGGGACGGCAGCAGTCCCGGGAGCGTGCGTCTCGCATATCTAGATGCGGAGCCAGTGGAGGGCGTTGTGCCGGTGCAGTCGGTGAGCAGAGCCCGGAGTCTGGAGGAGGAAAAACGCGACGGGGCGTTCTTTGAGGACCTCGATTTAGGTCTGCACGTCGAAGGCGATGAGGTAAGGGTGAGGTCTCCGCGCTGGTCGGTCAATACTAAGCGTGACACGCAGTTTGACGCAAATGACCCTAATGACCGTCGACGAAGTCAGTTCATCATGAAGCAGCAGCTCGACGAGCTCGAGAAGGTAAGAGAGCTGTTAGTTTGTCAGCCGGTCTGCAACCTCATGACATGCTGCATAGAACCTCGTACAGCTGTCACCAAGACGATTGCAAACCGAGGCATTCGAAGATTCTCCTACGCGAGGGCTATATTCAACTACGCTCTCGCCTCCAAAACGGGGCGGCTCGCCGTCGAGACTGAATTTGAAGTCAAGCAGGTGAGTTTCTGTATCCATGGTGTTTCACTGGTGTGCATTGCTCAACATCGTATAGCGAGCCGACAACGGCTCACGAAGGTGCCCAGTGGCCTGCCGTTCCTTACTCGGCCGTAAGCATGGCAGAGGCGTCAAAAACAATGGACACCATGTCTTCTGTTGATAAGGGTGTCTCTTCATCACCGCCGCGCATAGCGTTCAACGGCGTTTCGACGGAACCGCCGAAGGGGTCAGCACTGCCCCGCTCGCGCGCGGGCACTGGCACTATATCTAACGAGACTCTCGCTCGCCAGCGCGATGAAGACGAGCTTTACCCACCACTGATGCCACCTGCGATGCTGACGCCTGGTCTTGGAAATGCAGATTCGCCTATCATTCCGCTCTCGCCAGACCCGTTCGGCAGGTTCCCTTCCGAGGCTGAGGCCACGCGCATTCAGGAGGAGCGGGGCGGCGACATGTATGACGACGGGCGGCCGGGGCTCCCGCGAAAGGTCTCCTACGACCCAGAGTCGAGAGTGAAGTCTCAGACGCCGTCGAGCCGGTTCTCACTTGACTCTGCGATCTCTGAGGAGGAGAGCGAGAAGAGCACGAAAGGGACGTCGCTCGTGAGCATGAAGAGCATCAAGAAGCTCTGGCGCAAGACGAACAGCAAGCTCTCACTCTCCGGCGCGAGCGTACTCGATTCCGGGCGCTCGTCGCCTAACGACCCCAGGGAGGTCGCGGCGGGCAGGCGGATGTCAAGGACCTCGACCAAATCCCCACAGCTGCCCGAGCAGATGGGCGATTCGCCGTCGAAGCTGAGGAAGCGCAAGTCGTCGATCAGGAGCATGCAGTTCTTGGGCGACCCCGCGCGCCAGCTCTCGCCTGCGAATGCCATGGCGTCCTCGTCCTCCCCCTACCTCCCCCCGATCTCGTCTTCGCCCTCTCCCAACTCGTCGCCCCAGCTGCAGTCGGCTGTGCCCGCCGTCTTCCCTGCGGAGAGGAACGGCAACGCGCGCAAGTCCATCCTCAAGTCGTGGAAGTCCGCCAACGGGAGCCTCGCCGCGCAGAACGCGCAAGCATCGTCATCTCAGAGCACGCCGCGATCGAGCCAGGAGCTGCTCAGCGACGTTGGGATGAGACGCCGCAGGCCAAGCCTGGTTGACGGGTCGACTGTCTCAGGGAGGCGCGGCTCGGTGCTGTCCTCCGGGTCGGTCACGCTGGTCGATATCCCGCCGAGCCCGGCGCTGCCAGAGGAGTTCGCGCAGGCGCAGATGAAGAAGCGGTCGAGCCAGTCGAACCTGCTGAGCGGCCGGCGACAGTCGACGCGCCAGCGGCTGAGCCCGAGCATGTCGTCCATGTCGACGATGTCCTCGTCGCCGCCGCGGCAAAACGGGCGGCTGACCCCGGGCGACTCCCCGCCGAAGGGCGGTCCGCTCTCGCTCTCGCGGCACTCGGGCGAGTCGACGGAGAGCCGGCCGAGCTTCGACGCGTCGCAGTTCGAGATCGTGTCGCCGAAGATGAACTCGTTCCCGCTCGAGAACACGCTGTCGTACCCGTACCACGGGCTGGACCACAGCGAGTGAGGACTGTCCCTAGTTTGTACTTTGCTTTAGTACTCGACGATCCCCCGTTCGGTCCCTAGTCCTTGCTTGACCATTGACGATCGTCGGCCGCACCGGACGCTCGACTGCACTGCATATCTACTCACCGTGCCTCACTCATCTCGTCTGCCCTTGTATAACCCAACCCGATACTGTTTGCGCATCCGCTCTTCGCATTCCAGCCTTCGCACTGCAACGTACTATCTATTAAGTCTAATTCCTCATCTGCTCATAACCAACTGTTCGACGTCGACGTCGCACGCAGTCTTATTGTTATACTACGTAGATCCGTTCGCTCCTCTTACCCCTGCCAGTAAATAAGTAGTGTGTAATACATACCCGCCGGGCGCGGGGCGGCTCCGCGCCGCGGTTCAGACCAAGCAAGGCCCGTGTGCCCAGAACCCCGCCGTCGAGCTTAGTAACCACCACCACCCCGGACGCCAACCAACGAGCGCAGAGGGCACTCAGAACTGGTGCTCGGTCGAGTCCTTGCCCACCGAGGACGTGCTGGACGAGCCGGCGGAGAGCGTGGTGAGGATGCGGTCGATGTAGTTGGCGCCGCTCCACTTCTGGTGCGTGAGCACGTCGCAGCCGAGCGCCTTCTCCTTGCGCTGCACGAGCTCGACGTACGCGCGCATGCCGTCCGTCTGGTAGCGCTGCGCGAGCTCCGCCGTCGCGGCCGCGTTCAGGTGCAGGCCCGCGAGGGAGATGAGCTGCAGGACGAAGCTGTGCGGGGGGCGGGGGATGAGCCAGCTGGTAGTAGGGTAGGCGGGGATCGCGTGCTCACCCTTCCTTCGCGAGGTCCCAGACGAAGTCCTTGAGCGCCGCGTCCGAGAAGCCCTGCGCGGACCAGTTGAAGCTCGGGCTCAGGTTGTAGACGAACCACCTGTGCGTGCGGACGTGAGCACCCTGTCAACAGCAGCAGCAACGGCGGCGGCGGCGGCGACGGCGGCGGGCACGCACTTTCCGGGGAACTGCTCGCGGATCCGGCGCGCGAAGCCCCGCGCCTGCTCGAGGTCCGGCCGCTTCGTCTCGAGCCACATCATGTCCGCGTAGGGGGCGAACGCGAGCTCGCGCCCGATCGCGGCCTCGATGCCGCCCGTGAAGTGGTAGTAGCCCTCGCGCGTCTTCGGCACTGCAGAGGCGGCGCGCTTTCAGTATCGACACAGAACGGATTCGCGGGGGGGATACGTACAGTCCCAGTCGAAGAAGACGGGCTCGCCGAGGATGTCCTTGGCGATGTCCCGCGCGTCCGCGTTCGACTTGCCGGCCGCAGCGGCTTTATAGCCGCGGACGGCGCCCTCCTTGTCCTGGATCCCGCTCCGCTCGATGGCCTGCTCTACCGCTAGAGCACAAACTCCCTGAGCACGCGAACGCAGAACTGCAGGACGAGCGAACTACAACGCACCCTGGTCAAACGTGACGAGCGGGTTGCGCTCGAGCCACTCGCGCTCGACGCGGCCGACCTCCGCGGCGCCCGCGCCGCGCGCCTCCGCGTCCTCGACGGCCTCCGCGAGCGCACGGCGCTCCGCACGGGCCGCGCCGGCGACGCCGAGGACGTGCGCGTGGTCGCGCGCGTCGACGGTGCTTGAGATGAGGCGCGCGGACTCGGCGTCGGTGCGCGCGACGAGGAGCATCGGGTGCTGGAGGAGGTCGAGCTGGAAGCGCGCGGCGACGAGCCGCGCGATGTGCGTGCTCGTCGGGACGAGCACCTTGCCCGCGAGGTGCCCGCACTTCTTGCCGCCCACGAGCTGGTCCTCGAGGTGGATCGCGGAGGCGCCCTGCGTGTGGAGGTTAGCGAGGGCTGATGAAGTGGGCACGCGCGAGGGGGGACGTACTGCTTCGGCGAAGAGCTTGGTGAGCTTCATGACGGTCGATTGGCCGCCGTGTCTGTGTGACGGATGATATGCGATTAGCTTCCACTTTTCGTGAGCAGTCAGTAGGGATCGGCACACCGTACCCCATGTCTGCGTCTGCAATGATGGGCCGAAGGTAGTCGATGTAAGGCGTCTTCTCCCGTGCCTCTGCACCCATCTGGATGCGCTCATCGTAGTGCTTGCGGTCATGGTGCAGCTGGGCGCGGAATAACCGCTCGACCTGGTTCGGCACGGTCGTATATGGATAGTCACTGCGCAAACAATAATCAAGGCCTCCAGAAAGCGCAGAGCAAAAAACATCCCTCACCCCAAATCCGGTCCGACCTCGTTGCTAGCGGTGGTGAGCAGGCTGCTGCACGCCCACCCACTCACGTAGACGACCTCCTGCCACCTCGCCATCTGGGTCATCTGCACGGGGTCGACCGCGCCCATGGTGTGCACGGGCTTGCCCTCCTTGCCCCTCTCCTCGAACAGCCGCCAGAGCTTGTCTGCCGTGAGGGCGGAGGGGAGGGGCAGCGGCGGGAGGGAGCCCTGCTTGGACGCGACGTCCGCGGCGGAGTAGGTGCGCTTGAGGCCGGCGAAGCGGGGGAGGGCGAAGAACGCCTCGAGCGCCGCGACGCGCGCGGCGAACGCGCTGTCCTCGCTCTGCGGCGGCGGGGCGGACAGCGGGAGGGCGGGGAGGTCGGTGTAGGTGAAGGTGCTCATCGCGCGCCGGGCAGGGACGAGTCGGAGGGTGCGGGGGAGGTGGAGGGCTGCCCGTGCGCCGTGGAGTGCGCCGGACATTGTGGGGGTGGGCTTGGGCGACGAGCACGCAGCCGAGGCTGGGTATATGCGCCTTGGACGGTGCTTATGCACACTGTCGCCGGTGTCAGGGATGGGCGGTGGCTGCAGGACCGGCTATGCGCCTCTTTCCTTCACCCGGGCCGGCGCGCCCAACGCGATCGGCCGGGGCCCCGCATTTTAGTGTGGCGCGCTGCTCTTACCAGTCTGTCGTGCCTGCCATACTACATATGTGTGCAACCACCAGCATACAGTATCAGTCTCAGTGTGCCGCTGTCCACAGTCGTGACCCTGCTGAAGAGTTTATCGTTTAGATAGACTGCTCGAGTTCAATTTATGTAATTGGGTGGCCAGGACGTCGAGCTCAGTCGGTGTATCGGCCCCTGAAGCCCTGGATGTTGAATATCGAGTAGGAGATCCGTTCGCTGCTTCTAAGTCTGACGAAGATGGCGAAGATGGCCTGTGAAATCGACCGCACATCCGGCAATGCCAGGGCACGCCCCCTTCGACTAGAGCTACAATCACAAGACTACGGCTACAAGAGTACACGAACAGCTACTCCCTCCTCACCTCGTCCACCTCATCTCTCTAATTCTCAAGTTTTCCCAGCAACCACGAGCTGCCCAAGATCATGCCCAGGAACAGCGGCGCGTGCACCCAACGCGTCTCCCGCGTCGGCGCCGCCGCGAAGCAGAATTGCGCCTGCTGCGCGATGAAGAGTGCGACGACCCACGCCAGCCGGTGCTTGTGCGCCAGCCAGCCCGTCTGCGCCACCCGCGGCGCGCACCGCGTGTAGAACCACAGGCTCGCGAGGAAGAGCGCGCTCTCCGCCGCGAACGTCACCGCCGGCGAGTCGAACCAGCCCGCGCCCGCCGCGACGTCGTCGTGCGGGGTGATCTTCACGTCTGCAGGTCGCACGCCTCGGTGCTCAGTGACCAGCCTTCCTTCACGGACGAAGGGGGGCGGCGGGACGCACCGTGTCGGTGGACGGGCAGCTCCAACAGGAAGTGGCTAAGCCCGACCGCCGTGATGACCGCAAAGTCCGCCGCGGACACGCGTGCGCGGGGCCGGAGCAGCTTGTAGCCCAGGCCGACGAGCGCGCCCGCGACGCCCATGCCCGCGAGCGAGTGGCTGTACGGGTAGTCGTTCGTGTACGGGAAGCAGCCCGCGCGCGCGGCGATGGCCGCGTCGAGGTTGAACGACTCGAGGCCGGCGAGGGTGAGCACGAAGAAGAGCGCGTCCGCGGCGCTGCTCGCGAGCGCGAGCACGGAGAGCGGGATGCCCGGCGCGAGCGGCTTCGCGATGAACGCTGTGCGGAAAGCGGTCGGCGATCCCAGCTGAGAGAGAGGGTCGTGCGCGAAAGGGTTGACGTACCAGAGGCGTAGTGTCCGATCCACATGGTTGGCTTTCGTCAATGGAGATTCGTCAGAGGTCGTGTCGTAGGTTGTCGGTCAGTCAACAATTTGGATGCACACTCCCCTCGCCGCAAGGGTGCACGGTCAGTATATAGGGACCATCAGCGCACGCCTTGGAGAGCAGGATCCCACCTCCATGGCACTGACACAGCGGATGACGCCATACACGACGCTCCCCTAACGAAATCCCTGACGAGTAGAGACCTGGATGCGGCCGCGGGACCACCAGAGAGTGTCGTGACCCTGTGGCCTCGGTGGGTCTCGGATGGATGAAAACATGCATTTTCCGGCTCGTGGTCAGTCAGCAGGCGACGTTCGGGTGTGTTCGCAGCGATCATGGCGGCATCATCCAGTGGGGCTCAGAGCGCAGGGCTATCATGCGCGGCGCCTAGCTATAGACGACTTCTGCATGCAGCTTGATGTGACATGCTGGGCACCCGTTAGGCTGGCTGCAGAAGGATAGAATGGACGGTGTACGTGTAAACATGACCGAGTCGATCGACGAAGACCGCCAACGATACATCGGCCGGTCCGTCTCCGATCGCCTCAGATCGAATCGTACGCACTCGTCCCGGCATGGAGGGCAACTTAGTATTGGTCTGCACAAATGCCTACAATAACAATACCTGCGCCGTTGCAGCGATCTTGCGTTTCAGACAGAATCAGCATCGGACGGACCCCTCGGCTCAAATGTATTGCATTCATTGATTTGACTGCGCGAGTCGAGAATCTGTGAACGGCGGCTGGGCCGATAGATAGAGAATAACGGGGCTAATAGGTACTAGGCGCAGGCCAAGTGATGGGACAGTAAACAGGGCGACCGGAAACGGGACGCAGGCAGAGAGGAAACAATTGTAAAAGCTTGCTACAAGGGGAGACGACTTACTATGCTACGTAGAATGCAGGTGACGGTGACTGCGGAGACAATTACTGGTATGGCAGGGGTGCAAGACGTATTACGATGCAGAACGTCCTGGGCATACAGTAATACTACAACGAAATTAGCTATCTGGCGACAGACAAAACGTCGACGTCAGCACCGAGTCAACAGCAGGCACACGCTGACAGACACTCACAATGTACTTCTTCTGCTTAATGCACGACATGGTGGTGGAAGCTCAGCAACAGCAGCGCGTCCTCGACCTTCACGCCCGTCTCGACCTTGACCTCCGCGCGCTTGACATCGCCCTTCTGCACGCCCACGCCGAACACCGCCGGCGGCGCCAGCGGCAGCGGCGGGGGCGAGCTCTCCGGGCTCGGCGTGACCGCCTCCTGCATGTCCTCCTCGCTGCCCATGTGCGAGTCGCCGTCGGGGTACGTGTCCGGGTCCGAGCTCGAGCTGTGCTCGTTCGACAACGACGGCCGCTCGCGCATCGCCCGCGCGTACGTGTACAGCTGGCGCAGGCTCTCCGCGCTCGGCCGCTGCACCGGCGAGGGCGGCGTGTACCGCGCCTCGTACTTCGGCGCCGGCACCTCCTCGCGCGCGTCCTCGAGCGAGTACGGCGGCGGCGGCGGCTGGCTGGGGTGGAGCGCGTGCACGAGGGGCGACGACACGGACGAGGACACGCCTGTCGAGTGCATCGGCGTCGCGGACCGCGACTGGTACGTCGCGAGGCTCACGTTGTCCGCGTCGACGTCCATGAGCTCGTCCTGCTCCTCGTCGAGCTCGCCGTCCTCGAGCAGGCCTTCGTGTTGGGGCCCCGCGGCGCGCTTCCGCGCGGTCTGGCGGAGGTTGCGGAACCAGTTGGTCACCTTCCCGACGTCCATGCCGACCTCGAGCGCGAGCGCACCCCGCTCCTCGATACTCGGCGTCGCGGTCCGGTGGAACAGCTTCTTGAGCGCCTCGAGCTGGTACGGCTCAGGTCGCGTACGACGCGGGCGCCGAGGACGCTCTTGCGCAGCATTCTGACCATGAAGGCGCTCGGATGGCATACGGTAGGGTGAAACGCGCGGCGATGACGGCCGAGAAGACGATCGGCTTGACCCGTGGGTCAGATCATGGCTGCGACTCAGGGGGGCTGCGCTGGATGATCGACGAGCTCGGGGAGGCGGAGCAGATATCGAGTGCTGAGGCGGTAGCGGGAGAGCCAGCGACGGGTGACCGGTCGCGGGCGGGACGGATAACGACAAAGAGGGATGCGCCGCACCCGCAGCCGGAGGGAACGGCGAGAACGTGCGCGATTTCGACGAGGCAGCATGTGCGGCGACGGCAGCAGCAGCAGCAGCAGCAGCGTGCGCTTCCTCCTCGTCTTTCCGCTTCTTTGCGATGCTGCGTTGGTTCTGGAACCAGTTCGTGACCGATTGATAGCGCCTGTAGGGGTCGCGTAAGCACCTTGTTCTGGATCGGGCCTGATCGCACAATAAATGGATAGACGCCCATATTGTATCAAACCCAAAGGCATCGCGAAGGCAATGCCATGATAGACACATTGCGACGAACCCGGATGTCAAAAAAACGAAGTCAATGCTATCAACACTCACATGCCAACCTTGTTCCCTAGTTCCTCCCGCTCCTCTTTCGAGGGATGCGGATTCAAATCGTAGACTTTGCGTAGCTCCTCTGTTTGTGCCGCAGTCGGGCGCGAGCGGGCTTTGGGTCGCTGGCTATGTTCTGGAGTGTCGAGGTGTTGATGTTGAGGGTTGCCCGAGTAAAAGAGTTGCTGTTGAGCGGGCGGTAATCGGTGGATGTATTCCTCCTCCTCGTAGTCATCGTATTCGGGCTGTCGGGGAGGTGGTGGGCCGATCCCGAGCCCCGGGCGACCAGATACCGATGCAATGAGAGCTGAGATCGGCGGGAGCTCGACCGAGTTGCTGTTGTTACTCTTCTTGCTTGCCGCGCTGGTAGGTACACTCGAGCCAGCACCGGCGTTTACGGGGGAAGTTGTTGTCGCGGCGCCTTTATGACGCTTCTTGCACGACGCACGCTTGTTCTGGAACCAGGAGCTGACAGTCTTGGTCTCCCTGACCGAGCGGGTATAAGTATTTGAGACAGAGAGGACAGACGACGCATAGATATACGACAACCATGACAACAAAGACGGCGAACTCACATCCCAAGACGCTCTGCAAGAGAAGTACGCTCCTCTAACGAAGGGTGCTCGTTTTTGTCGTAGAGCTCGTTAAGTGCTGCGAGCTGAAAGGCGGAATGACGATGGCGGGGCTTCTTTGGCTGATCCATGGTATCTTGAGAAGCGGAAACGGACTTCCTCGGCTTAGGTTCTGGGATGCGTTGTTGCTGCTGATGTTCTGAAGCAACGGAAGTGGTGGGAGAAGGGAGGTCGTCCTGGGACCATGCAGGTCGAGGAGGGAGCATGGAGGACGATGGGAGAAAGAGACGGAGATGGGGACAGTGACAAAGCGTGCGCTATGAGGGGGCAGTTCGGCTCTTTAAGCAGGAAAATTAAGCAGGTGGACACTTATGCAGCTGTCCGAGAACAGACAACTGTCCCACGGTGCATTCAAATTATGGCATCACTCCGGCCGCGGCCGCTTTTGCGTTCGACGTCTCTCATCCGTCCGGCTCTCGAGTCCGCATACCCGGCCACCCTCTCCACCCTCGCCGCTGCCGTCGACGACGAGCGAACACATGTGCAGGCCGCGCTCGCAAACAGCGGTACGGGTGGAAAGAGAGGGAAGGGTACGGTCGATTGAGTCTGAAGCGGTGCCTGTGTGTTCATCCATGACCATCCCTCGCAACCTGGCCACGTGCAGGTGATTGTCTGTTGCCCTTATGGGCGTCTGCGACATTGCTTTCTGCTGTCATCGCCGACGTCTCTGACAAAACGCAATCCCACTCCATATCATACCCTCCTTTCAACCTGCTGCCCTTGGCCTGCAGCGTTTTTTTCCTTGACGCGGTGTCCGAAGGTTATTTGCACTCTGGATCATGCGTATGGTTCGAGTTAGATGCTGAAAGCTGTGCCGCCACGGCCCACTTCGGCGCAGATAAACCCCGACGGCGAAGAATATCGGATCTGATAGATGATCTTATTCAGTGCACTTCATCGAGATGACGTCCAGACACCATTATGACTTCTTCTGTTATAACCGCTTCAACCACCTCCAGTCAGAGAATGCGACAGCAGGTCACTGTTGGACCACTGTAGAGCGTTCACAATAACCTGATATGAAACAGAGCGCCCATAATGCATGCTCGTCGGAGCGCCAGTAAGTATGCCTGTGCTAAAACTGTCGTCAGACAGCAATCGTAACGTTCACAGCTCCAACGCTGAGGCGTATCTTTACTGTAAGCATGCCCAGGTTAGCTCCTTTTACGATCCGAGTATCCGTTGTAGCCACCCAAGTCCCGTCAGCATATGTCCGATGTCGTAACATGCAATGATCCGGGTCATTTCGTCTGGATTACTGTACTTATGTTAGTCGGACCACCAAGTCAAGGTAAGTTGGCGTGTACCGCTCAAACGCAGTGTGTCAGGCATAAATAGGCCGTAATAGTCGCGCAACGTAAGGTACATCTACTGTACAGAGGTTTCATTGTCCCACAGATAAATTTGACTCCTAGATACCTTGTAACTCTCCCTGACATGGGAACCGCCGAGGCAGACTAAGCATCACATCTGTACTTCTTCTTGCTCTTCGCCGATGTTCTTGATCCACGCTCCTATCGAGCCGCTGCATGGACGTACAAAACATGCTCAGCGACGGAACGGGGCGCTCATATCTAGCAGACCACTCACAGGAAACCCTCATGCCGAAGAAACATCGCGCGCTTCGTGCCTTTGCTCCAGAACCTGATAGCATATGACAATGTGCTGATAGTCGCCGCATGGCCTGCTCCCCGCGGACAATCAGTCAGATGGGCAGCATGATCGTCAATGGTGGGGCTGCAGCCTACCCCGGATGTAGAAGCCCCCAAAGTAGATGCGGTCGAGGTTGTACTTCTCCGCGTTCATGTAGCTGCGTCAGCGGCTGCGTGTCAACAATAGAGACACGGGAGCGAATGGGCACCTGACGTACGCTATCTGCCCGATGTTATTCGATACTGCGTAGAGCAGGCTCTTCGAGATGTCTTCCGGTGTGAAGGTGCCCTTCTGACCGCGGCTCTTGAACACCTTGCCAAACGAGCTTGCGATCATGGTCGACTTCAGCCCGAGCTTGCTATAGTCCGATCCGTAGATATCCCCGACAAGCATATCCACCTTGGAGTTGTCGCCTTTTTCGGACAGCTCGAGGATCTCTGCAGGGAACAATGAGGACGATCACGCGAGAGCGCAGATCCTGACGTGCTCACCGTCGAACGTCGTCGCTGGCGTCAACAGACTCAAAAGCCCCCACAGCGTCCCACCCCCCAGACTCGTCCCGCTGACACGCTCGTACGTGCCGTCCTCGTCAACCCTAATGATCGACACGCCTGAGCCAATGTTGACCAGCAGACACGGCAGCTGCGGCGTCGGGTCCTGCACGAATGTCACCGCGTACTTCGGCGGGTTCGGGCTCGGCCGCTCGAGGGTACCGCTCGGGTGCGACACTGCGTCGATGAGCTCGTCCGAGAAGTAGTAGACCTCGTCCGGGATGAGCGTGATGAACTTGAGGCCCTCGATCAGGCACTCCATCTCGTCCTCCCGCTGCACCTCGACGCACAGCTCCTGCCCGAAGACCTCGTAGAACTTGTGCGCGCCGCCGCCCGTCGCCATGATCTTGACGGAGCGGCGCATCTCGTCGATGGGCACGCCGTTGAGCGCGGCGCTGTGCTCGATCAGCCCCTGGATGAACTCGACGCACGCGTCGATGTGCTCCGTCTCGAACCGCTCGAAGTTAAGCTGCCCGCCGGGGAAGTGCTGCACAGATACCCGGCGGAGGAGCGAGCCTTGCAGGGAGCGGTGGTCGAGGATGGGGTGCTCGCCGGTCGACGAGCTCGCATGCCCGTTCTCCAGGACCGCCGGTGTGAGTGCACCATTGAGTTTTGCGCTGTGTTTTGGGGAACCAGATACAGATGTATCTCGAGGTGGGGATGATGAGATAGGGGAAGAGAGGTCGCTCGCAGCGCTCGTACTCGAGCCCCGCGTTGCCGCTACGGATGGGGACTTGGGCGGTTCTGGTGAGCGGGTGAAGTAGACTACCTTGGCCAACGAACCACCAATCTGCAAGGCGATCAGAACGAGAGTGGGTAAAGGAAGCAGGCTGTAGATCGTACGTCGACGGCTATATGGGACACAGGCTCGATGTAGTTCGGAAGGTAGATGCCGCGACTGTCTCGGGTCTAAGTTGGTCGTACACAATCAGAATGACGAAATGCGGACGGCAAATGAGCAACGCACGTCGGGTGACTCCTCGTCCAGGATGACCGCTCCGCGGGTGTCGACATGAATCGCCTTTGCCCCAGGTAGCGTTGGCCCCGACATCCCTCTTGCACCGGTGTACTGCTGCTGCAACAATCTGGACGCCCCTGACTGGCCAGGGCGGTACTCGAGTCAGCGGTCGGCGATTGCGCTTGTAACTTTAAAACCGGTCGCTGCACTATGGGGCGTATACGGGGCGGCGGTTGGGGTAAATCCGAAGGTGCGACAGGTGTGCGCCTGGTCTGGTCGTACGACTGCAGTGTTATCCAGGATTTAAGCAAGACACCACCGCCGCAGCGATGCCTGCGTGGCTTCCGGTGGTTTCGTCACAGCGAAAGGGGTAAAAGGCACAGGCCATCGTGTGCTTTTGTGAAGGGTGGGTGGAACGACAAGCAGCGGGAGCCACGGACCCGACCGCCAAACCAGCAGGTTTCTCACTCGCCCCGCGTCGAGACTCAAAAAGTCGCGCCTCTGATAGACACGGCCGTCTTGCACCCTCACCCCCATCTCTCATGCACAAATAGATACTGGGAATTTGCGACAAACGTCCGATACAAATCCAACAACGCAGAAAAGCCTCGTCTCCAAACGATATGCAACGCCCGGCAAATCAACCACCGATGGCCGTGATCACCAGTCCACAAGCCTCCTGCTGCTCCGAACGGACAGCTAGCTCCAGGGTCACACCCTGCGCTTTCGAGTAGGTCATTCGGCACCGGACAAGCACTTTTCCACCTCCGCCTGGGATCAAACCAGATAGCTGCAATGTATGTACTGTCGGGTTTTGAGGCTCCTCCGTGCCACCCAGCGGCTGCATGTTGAGAATCTCGATGATAGAGTCGCATGCAGCTGTCGCATTGGTGAGAAACAGATATGCCCAACATTGAGAAGCCGCGTACCTTTCATAGATTCCATTGCAGATAGTGCGAACGTTTCGGTGGCTGTCGCCCCATCGCGCATACGGTCCCACTCCGACGAGAAAGTCGCATAGCTGGGGACGATATAGTCGCCCGCAGCAAGCTCGGTCTCCTCCAGCTGATACTCATCTTCGTAACCTTCCTCCTCGGGGTCGCCTGTCGACGGATCGACCTCCTTGCTGACGAACTTGAGGACGCATTGGAAAGACGCCAGAGTGTAGTCTTCCGGGCTGTCGCGTGTAAATGAGACATACACAATCCCAGGGGACGTCGCTTGTGATAGTGCCGGTAAAGGAATGATGAAGTCTTCCGTAAGTCCTGAGTCTGTCTGCGGTTGCATCACGACGGACACCTGCTCCAGAACTGTATCCGGGATTGTATTCGCCACATTGAACTAGTGGGATCATGCTCAGACAAGGCTACACACACGAGGGAAAGAAGCATATACGAACCTGGAAGACGATATGCTCTTTGAATATGTGCTTGACACATGATACCTGGTATTCGGTCTCCGCCTCCGTGAGTTGGGAAGGTTTAGAGCTGCTGTTGAGCACCGGTCCGTAGTCCGCGAATTCTGGCACATCTACAAGTTGTTGTGCGTATGCGGATTGTGTCTCTGCAGCTGTCTGGGGCGGAGGAGTCGCAGCCTTTGACGTAGAAGGGACGCCGATTGTCTCCAGACTGCTGGGACCTGATCAAGTACGTCAGTTGGTTGTCTGTGGGGTCAGGGCCCATCACTCACGAGCCGATTCTTTGGCGGCCTGCTCCTTGCTGATTTTGGGTATTGAAGATGCATCGAAGGGCTTGTCTAGGGAATCAGGGTCACTGATGTATGAGACCAACTTGGACTCTAGTGCAGCGAGGGAGAATATAGACTCTTCATGGTCGTGTAAGCGCCGCGTGAAGAACTGGGCACGATAGAACCCTACCTTCTTTCACGTAGGTGTTCACCAGTGGTGGGTCCTCGTATACCTTCAAGTACAGCGCAGCACGATCTCGTACCTCATCGTCGACATCATCTAGACACCTGCAACAATTAATTAGGCCAGGAATGGTAGACATATCGACCCTTTCCACTGACCGTGTGAGAAGAACTCTTACGCTGCTAGCCAACTTCTCATCCAGACCATTGAGACCGAACTTTGCCAGGCTTGCAACCGCCGCTGCGCGCACGGTGGCGTTCTCAAGGACAACACGGTTGTAAATATACCGGATATACTTCGTCGGCTGCGGCGCTTTCGGGCCCTCCGCGCCAAGGAGATGTAGGATCCGCACGGATAGCTTCGTGAACTCGCAGTCCTCGATGAATTCACATAGGTGCGAGAGCGCCTGCTCCTTGCAGTCCCCGATGAACTTGATCATGTCGAAGATGGCCTCGACTACAGCGCGCTTGAAGTCGTAGCCACCCTCGTCGCGGAGCACGCCTGACAGGAATGCGAGCATGGACGCATGCTTGGTCGGGAACTTGAGGCAGAGCGAGCGAATCGCATCCACAATAATGACCTTGAACTCGTCGCTGATCTCGCTCATGAAGCCCGTGATCTGTTTCATGAGACGGTCTACGGAAGCTTCGTTGCCGGTCTATGCAATGCGTTAGTACAACTTTTTCGTCTCGACCGAGTGGGTGCCGCACCTTCAACAGGGTCGTGATGGCATAGGTCGCAACACTACGATTTTGATCCGAGATGAGGTTTTCCAGGTCCATGTTGCATGCAGCCACACTTTGCGGATGGTTCACGGCTAGAGTCGCCAGCGTCCGGGTTGCAGCGAATTTCAGCGTCGATTTCGGCGACGAAAGGAAGAGTTGTAGCACTGCACAAGAGTTTCGGATGTAATCCGAACGGAGATATATTTGGGAGCGTACCTGCAATTGATCTGGTGAGCTGTTGAGAAGTGACGCCCTTCATCTCACAAATGGCACGAGCAGCCTCGAGGTTGACCATGTCGCTCTTGTGCCGGAGCCAGCCTTCAAGCAGGTCGAACATTTGTCTCTGCATGCTGCACCCAGTATCAATTCATCCGTTCCCGTCTAGCCCAATGGAGATACATACTTAGGGTCCTCCTCCATGATCTTCGCCGCATATCGGATGAGCATGCACAGCGCCATAGGGTTCTTGAGCGTGGTGCCAGCACCAGACTTTCCTCCACCAAGCTGCTGAATCATCTTTGTTACCGCCATACGATCCTGTTGGCGAATCAAGTACAGCAGCCCCAGTGCGTGGTACTGCGTTATGTTACTAGTAGAGGGGACGGGCGAGTAGCCGTTGGTAGGTTGGGAGGACGAGCCACCCCAGCCGAGGTAACCACCACCAGAATTTCCGCCAAAGAATGAGCCGGAGGGCTTGCCGCTGACTGCTTCCTGCGCCTCGTTCACCCACCGCTTTACAACGTCCTTCGCGTTGGGGAACAAGTGGTACGCCGATACAAGTGCGGCAGAAGAGGTGGACGGATTCTTGTCCACTATCGCTGCCTTGAAGAAACGTTCTACGCCTTGTGCCATAGACGGCTACATAGTAGATGAGTCGTTCAGTGCATGGATACAAATAGTATGGATGTAACACACATCGATGATACGACATAGCGCTCGGATCGCGTTTGGTCTGTAGATGACCTCCGAGTTGGGTTGCATATCCTTCATGATACTGCTCGTCACCATGATCACGTCCTCTGCGGTGCTAGCGAGCTCCTTGATCGCTAGGTACACCATCTGCCGGAGCGCGCTCTGTACGTAGCCAAACGCAGGAATCAGTAGGCCATACAAAGCCACTCATGACTACACTTACATCCTTGTGTTGGAACAGCTTTGTCGTGCCAAAGAACAGTGTCGTGGCCTCCTGTGTCCCAAAGGTCTCACCTACATAGAGCAAGAACACGATGCGGGTGAGCAGTGCCCTGCATCTTCGAGGGCTGATGGGAGAGTCGTTGAAAACGCGTGCTTCCTGAATGACAGTCGTTTTGTTGTTGTAGTAGGTACTAAGACCACTTTCTTCGTCCTTCTTGGAAAGCGCAGACATGACGGCAGCGAGAGCAGGATAATGAGCGCGGTCCGGACCGCGCGACGTGGTCAGTAACCGAGACACAGAACGGTTCTGAGAACGAAAGGAGGGGTCAACCGATGAGGACTGATAACTTAAGTCATTGCATGGCCGACTAGCTCAGCTGGTTAGAGCGTGGTGGTCTTCCGTGCACCCCGTCTCCCACTGGTCTCCGTCCCGTCTCCTTTGACCTCATTCGGCCGAGGGCGCCTCCCGCCAACTGCGAACTCCTTTTTTTGCATATATATCTCTGAACCCAGGCCTACAGACATTCCGTTCGTCGCAGCCCTTGTTCCTACATGAGCACTACACAGAAACCATGATTTCGGTCTAGAAGAAAGGCGATACAATTCCTTTTACGCACCCGGAAAGTGGTCCGCGCGGCGTCATTCCCGAGGTTCCCATAGCCTTTTTGCCGCGAGAAAAGCCATCTTTCTTACGCTTTCCCCCAAACCTTTCCGCTTGGACAGAAATTCGTGTGAAATCATTTCCCTGTGCCCGCGAAATCGTGACTCATCTTTGCGGTGACAGATTGGCCTGCTCTGCTTCCCTCTCTCTGTGTCGCAGAACATTTATGATTATTCCTCTCCCCTCGCGATCATATCCGCCCGCACACGTGTGATGCCGCGGCGGCCCACGACGCCGTCCCGCGCAGGTCCCGCGTCGCGGTCATTCACGCTGCAGCCGCATACATATATACACACAAAGTCGGGGTGCCCTCGTCCGCTCCCCACCAACGCTGTGCCCTTCCAGGTGGCTGACACACCGTAGCCCGGCTGCTCGTGCCCGCGCCCGCACGAGCGCTTACACAAGAGTGGTGACCACGCGACCGTCGCGGTCACCTTCCTCCACGCCGCGCCATCGTCCCCAATGGCCTTTTGGGAGTAATCACCCTGCCCCGCCTGTCCGTCCGCCCGTCCGTCCGCCCTAGTATGCATCCGGGCTTGTGTCAGACCGGCCCCGCGTCCACGGCAAGGTGACATCTAGTCTCCGTTGCAGACCATAAAGCCGACGAGGTGACATCCTACCGACGCCGGCCTTCTCCCAACGTCAGCCCCTGCTGGTGTGTGCATCCCTCTTCTCTAATAGCACTCGTTGACAACGCGTTCTAATCGCCAAGGTGACATCTAGTCTCCGTTGCAGACCACAAAGCCGGCGAGGTGACATCCTACCGACGCCGTCCTTCTCCCAACGTCAGCCCCTGCTGGTGTGTGCATGCCTTTTTTACTCGTTGACAACGCGTTCTAATGGTCCCTCGCCCGTCCACGCGTTCCCTTGCCCCCGTCGCTCGGTTCTGCATATGTATCACATATGTCAACTGAACACGTGTCATGCGTATGCGAAACTCGCGGCGGTCAGGCTCCCGCACGGACAAGATGACGTGCAGCGCGCGCGACACAGTCAACTCTAGTAACCGGTTTGCTCGTTCTCCACTCCACCCTTTGGCACAACTCGCCTCTGTCGCCGTCACTCCCACTCGCCCGCTCTTGCGTGTATGCTCTCTCGCTCGCGCCCCTTCTCCCGTGCGCTCACTCTCTCGCTCTCTCGCTCTCACTCCTCGCGTGCTCTTGCTCTCACCCCTCGCGTGCTCTTGCTCTCACCCCTCGCGTGCTCTTGCTCTCACTACTCGCGTGCTCTTGCTCTTGCTCTCTTACTCTTACTCTTGCTCTTGCTCTCTTACTCTCGCTCTCGCTCTCGCTCTCACTCCTCGCGTGCTCTCTCTCTCTCTCTCTCTTACTCCCGCTCCATCTTCCCTGCATATAGCCACCCATTCGCTTCCTCACGCACGCCCGCACGTACAATGGCACCCAAACGAAAACTCAAGTTTCTCCCCAACCGCCCCCAGCGCTCTCTTCCCACTGCGCAAGTGCCCCACACGCCCGCCGCATTGGTGCCGCCTACCACTCCTGCCACCACGACCCTCTCCCGACACGCTTCAGTGCGCCCAATACCCCCTGGCCAACCGTCAGTTCCCACTGTGCACGCACAAGCTGTCCTATCAGCACCGGGTCCGCCAGCTACCACGACGCGCCTCCGGCCCGCTCCATCAGGCCCGACGCCCACCGTGAGCCCGCGCCCCAGCAAACGCACTGCCCCAGCCCTCTGCACTTCCCTGAACAGGCCGTCGTCCAGCACCTCAGCTTCCACTCGTCTCAATGCAACCGCGTCGTTCACAGCGCCCGCGACGACTTCTGACGTTTCTTCCTTCGTTTCGACGGCACCCGTGCCTATTCCCATCCCGAACAGGGCAGCCGCCACCGCACCACTCAGAGCATCGCCGCGGTCCATCGCCTCAACCGTCGCGGTCCCCTCATCGGCAGGGAGCAGCCTTCCCGCTTTGCACCCACTTTCCGGTCCCTCTTCTGCCGTCGCTACCGCCGCCACCGCCGCCAGCAGTGCTGCTGCTGCTGCGCCCGGTCCAAGCACGATAAAAACCCGCAGAACACGCAAGGGCCTGCCAGTGCGTGACCTCACCGCGCAGCTCAATGAGGAATTTGGCAGTGCAGAAGGGCTCAGGTCTCGCCTTGACGAGTTTGACAAGATCTGGCAGCGGCCCGTCATGCCTGCCACACAGGTCGCCTATGACCGTGTCGCCCGCCTCTGGTTCTCCTACTTCAAGTTCCTCTATGGATCGGAAGAGAAGGCGCAGGCAGTCATCCGCCCTGGCGCACCTTTCCCGCCCCTCAAGGAGGTCATCCCCGGTCTCAGGACCATCTTCAAGTCTGGCACGTCCCGTCTCGAGGGGAGCAAAAAGGGATGGTCGCAGAGGACGGCCATTGGCTTCATTGGCATACTGTCTGGATATGTGCGTCTCGGCCGTGACACCGCTGCTGCTCCCACACCACTCACATGTCCATCCCTCTCATCCAGCTCAGGTCTATCGGTGCACAACCTCCAGAAAAACACGAGCGAGTGCAAATGAAGAATGTCAGTCCATCCACACACTCTGCGCGACGCGATTTGCATGCCCTCTGACACCATTCTGCTCAGGCCGTTTACACGTTCGCCAAGGAGGGCATCGTGTCGACGAAAAAGCGTGAAAAATTGTATCTGCGTTGCATCGACCTCATTGACCTGGGCAGAATGGCCCTCGACAGCAAGACACCGCTCCATTCGCCTCTGCTGGCAAGTCCTTTCTTCTTCACGCCCAGCACCCTCCAATGACAAAGAGAGACCTCACAGCGGATCCAGGCCATTGCTCTCGGCAACCTGCTCTATGCTACCGGTCAGCGCCCCGCTGCCATCGTACTCGGCAGGGGCTATGAGAACACAGACCAATGTCTCAGATTTGAAGTCCGTGCAGTGCGCTTTCGACATCATGGCATGTCGCTGACCTCGCGTTCACAGCATGTTGAACCCTGGATTACGGGCTGGAAGCCGGGCGAAGGTCTCGAAATCACCCTGTTCATCAAGTTTGAATACATGAAGTTTATGCGTGCACAGGAAGGCCATTAGTGCGTATCTTTTCCCCTCACGCCCCCCCCCCGCCCCCGCGAGCCCGCCGCAACCTCGCTGATCATCTACTTGTGCTCTGCAGCATGCGGACGTCATTGCGCTCCTTGTGCGGCGACAATGCGGTCTGTGACTTTGTCCCCGTCTTCATGGCACTCGCGCTGGCACGTGAAGTGTTCCAGGATCCTGTCGCTATTCTCGACATGTACAAGGACCCAAGCAAGCTCCCAGACACTCTGCCTCACCTCCTCACCTACAAACCAGAATGTCGCAAGCTCCCCGTCTTTGTAGGTGAAGACCGGGAGAGCGCCGCAACAATCAGTATGGCTCATCACTGGCTCGTGAAGATCGCTCGATTGCTCGATTGGTCATGTGAGCGCACGCTGGTCGCCGTCAGACAGTACCAGATGCACTGACCACACACAAACCGCACCGACAGGGTTTTGCATGCGATGTCTCCGTTATTCATTCGCACGCGACATGGTTCCCAGATTAAGCAAGGTGTGTGTGTCTTGGTCTTCCTACCTTGCAGTCCTGGCCGTACTCACGACTTCACCTCTATAGCTTGACCTCAACCACATACTCGGTCACAACTTCACGTCGATCTTGAGCAAGTCAACCTATCAAACCGCAGACCACCACGTCGACATAGCAGCCCGGCGCTTTAACGAGCCAGATTCTGCGACCCACCTTGATCTGACAGATTTCCACGCCTCTGTCGCGTTCAGACACCAAGGTGCGGAGGACGTGCCTCCCCCTGTCCAGGACGACAGCTGCGATAAACCTGTCGCTGACGAGGAGCTTCTCCACCGCATTGCCGTGTGGCGTCGCGCAGAAGAGGCGCTGGCACCAGTCCATAACGGCAAGCTCATTTTTGAACTGGAAGAGGAGGTGAGCAGCGAACCCCATTTCTCGTTGCCACCGCGAACCGTGACGAACGCGTGTCCCGCGCACACACCGACGCCTCAGCGTTCCATTGTGCACGGCGCCGTGTGTTCGGCAGCTCTCCTCCTCCCAAAGGCTGCGCGTATATATAAGGTCACTGACGGGATGATCCATACAGGATCTGAAGACGTCGGAACAGCGAGAAGTGTTGGACAAGTGGCTCGATGTCATCACCTACTACAGCAGCCTCCGAGCTCGGGTAAGACAACGATAGATGCTTTGGCGCGGCCAAAAAGTGCTCAGACGGCTTTCACAGATGCAACGTGTTGTGTTTGTCAGGGTGGCTGAGAAAGCGACCAAGGTCCCAGATGCTGCTAGCCCAGTTCACCCTGACGGGTACACTGCGCGACTACTAGATGCCACCACCCCTGCGGAACCTACACCGACCACTGCCATGATGACTGCCATCACTCCCGAGCCAGAGTCCAGCCGGGCCGCTCATAGCTCTCCGGATGATGACGCTGCTGGAACCCCCAGTGTGTTCTCAGCTACAGATTGTCTTTCTGCCGTAGAAGCCATGGAGCAAGTGACCGGCTCTCAGCATCCCTTCCTCTCTCTGATCCATGCCGACCGTACGAACCCTCGCTACACCCTGCTCAGTCAGTACCTCGCATATCTTGAGGCGGACACTCTGCGTCGTCAGGGCTATTGTCCGTGGTGTTACCATGACAGCTCGCTCGATGATCAACATCGCCTCCACAACCACAAGCCTCATATCGGGCAGCACATGATATCGTGTGACATCAAGCACCATCGCGGCTTTACACCATGCCCAATGTGTGGGGCTTACGTCGATGGGCTCTCGGATGCCATCCACGTCATGGACCACTTTGAGGACTGTCTGAGGGCGTTGCTTCTCTCCCACGGTCATGTCACCCCCGATCCTGACGAAGAAGGCAGCATGATCTCTGAGCCTTATGCCGACCTGGAAGAGCTTGCAGAGGAAGGCCTAGGCGAGGACGTGTTTGACGAGGAAGACAGACGGTGTGCTCAGAGACAGGGTCAGATGGTTCCCAAGTCACCGACAAAGTATTTTTTGTTTTCTGTCCGTTTGCATCGACTCCAACCAAAATCGCAGGGGATTTGCGGCTCTCTCAGCCATCATCAACCACTCTCTGTCTGCCGGCTATGGCTGGACTGTGTACTTCTGTCCCATTTGCCTTTTTGACGATGGCCTACCGTGGACACACAAGCCTGATGACCACCACAGAAGGCGAGCGCCACCATACCGTCTGATGTCAGTGCACTCGGCACGGCTTCATTTGACCTGACATGACTCATCCCTCCTCCATAGACACTTTAATGACAAGCTCCCCACGCACAAGCACTTGACAGCTCATTTCAGCGGCTCACAAGGGAGACCTCCCCTCGCCTACGAAAAGACTTTCAAATGTGCATTCCCACCTTGCACCGGCACAGTTGAGTGAGTGAGCCAGTGTGTTCCTGATAACCACTGATATGATCTCCATTCAAAGGCGTAAACTCGGGGACACTATCGAGCATCTCCATCACATCCATGGGTACCCACTGCTCCGTGCTACTGAAGGCGGCAGTGGGGGTACAGTGATCGCAGATGATCACCTGCATCTCCCGGAAGAGTTCCGCTACCATGATGATGTGCTGCACGAGGCAAATTATAAGCCTAGTATGCTGGAAGCTCACCCTGTGAGTCTCGTCGACAGACGTCGCAACGCTATCAAGGCCCGTGCTCAGAAGAAGATTGATGAGAAATACAGCACCTGTCCGCCAGTGATAGGTGGATGTGGGAAAGGTAAGGCGGCAATCTTGAAGGGGAAAGGCAAGGCGAAGCAACAGGACAGCGAGGGAGGACCTGATGATGATGCCCCAGAGTATGACGAGAATGATGAGGAAGATTCACTTGATGTATAATAGTGTCTCGTGGCGGTACCGGCACTGGATAGATTGTCCGTTCCAGCAATTATTTTGAGGGCTACAATGTGTCCCTTGCGAACGTTTTCACAGAGAGCGCCAGAAGTTGACATATGCAACACATATGCATCACCACACTCTGTTGCTGGTGCACAAGCCAAAAGAGCACCTCATTATCATTGTGCTCACTTTGCCATGCTATGTATGCCAAGCACCCTGCCAACAGCGTGGTCGTTACTTACATTAATACATTATGAAAGGTTCTAGAATGACAAGCAAAGACAGTTTAAATTGAATGATGTACAGGCAAGGTTACAGACCATGACGATGATCAAATGATGCCAAGGCCTGCAAACACACTAAAAGGTTACATGATCTGTTGCTGTTGCAAGGAGCAGTCCTAGACAGTCACAACACGTCAGGAATCCTTTCAGCCAAAATCAGGGCAGACCGTCTACCCACATTGGCATGGTTGCTCCACCGCCGAGGGATACTTGTCCAAAAAGTTGCGAACGTGGTCGCAGGCTGCCTTGCCACCCAACAGCTTTACGATACACAGAACTCCACGAAGAACATCTTCTTGAATCTCAGTGAGCACAGAGTACGACCCTGGCTGTGAGCCTTCATCGTGTTCTTCTTCCCAAAACGTGGTGAGAGGAATATTTGCGGTGACATAATCAAAGACGAGGCTGAATATGGGGGAGCGTTTATTCACGAGTGACTTGACCTCCCACTCTGGGTCGATGAGAACGAGGCTGCCGAACTAAGCATGAGAATCGGGATCAGTACAAATGTAACTAGAGATACTGGACAGACGGACGACGCACGTTGTGGTAGAGCCTGAGCAGGCGGTTCCGGGCAGTGATCGTATGACCATTTATGTTCCGCCACTTCTTGTACACGGCATCCATCCCTTTGAGATGTTGAGCAGCGGCCTGCTCTGTTAACCCTTCAAATTCAGCTGCATAATCCGGATCACACATAAAGGCCCGGCGGAAAAAGTCTCCCTTCCACTTTTTCCCACCGCCCACGGCCGTGCGTGCTTGCCAGTCAATGGCAAATTTCAGGGCCTCAATCTGGAGCAACGCATGCCTGACAACAGCGTCGCCACCCATTCGGCGGGTCTCCGCTGTGATCGTCTGTGGTGCTGTCATTGCTCTGAATGCTTTTCCTCTGCGGGAATAGACTCACACCGTGTCGTCTTGACATGCGAAGGTGTAGCATCGGCACGGCATCATTGTCTTGGGATGCTTGAATGAAGACTGATACCATAGACAGTGCGTCGGAAAGGTGCTCGTGAAGGACACCGCGCTAGCACTCATTTCAACAATAGATGGGTAACCCATTGCCGCATGGGAGTACGTACCCAGTCTCGAGACTCCGCCCTTGGGAAGCCTCGCAAGAGGCGAATGAATGCATCATCTTCACGGGTGGCACGTGTCTTGGATACTTCATCGTAAAAGAGCATGGCAATGACCTCGTCGAAGGACATGGCCACATCATTGAGGTGCGAAATGACAGATTCTCCACGTTGAATAGCGAGAGCTTGCTTGCGCTCCGCATTCATTCGGCGCTGTCACTGCATCGTCATCCTACGGCAAGTGTGACAAGCACAGAGTGACCTGCCTTGACGACCTCAGTGTCGTGTCCTTCACTGCCCTGGGGAGGACAGTCAGAGATGCAGTGTGAATGCGTCACGCAGGGACAATGGATGCGCATATACGCACCTCGTCTGCTTCTTGGGGGTCCGAACTGTCATTCTCGTCACCTGAATGGCCTTCAGTAGTACGGCGCGGACTCGGAGAGGCGATGTTGTTCTCCATCATGAAGTCCACGCCAAGAGCCTCGGCGGCTGCCTGGTTGATCTGTTTGATTCGATGACACACCGTCGACAGAAGCTCCGAGGACCCTGGCGATGGGTTCGGCGGTAGTGGGTCCATGGTGAACAGAATGGTATCAATGGCATTCAGGTGACGGACGACCTCCTGGAGACTCATGGAGGTTGGAGGCAGGATTCACGAGGTGACGAAGTGGTATGCGTACAAGCAGGAAGTAACAACGGCCCGACGTGGCAGAGGGTCCATGTTCACAGTTGAGCCGTAGGAGGACAATTCGTATGCCGCAGCGATCGAGAACTCGTCGCACGTCCCCTGCCGGCGCTTTCGTACTGCAAGCAGGACGGGCCAGCTCCTAAGCGCCAGCTGAGCCTAAGGCGTTCGGACTCCAGTCACCGCGCCCTCCGTAATGCTAGCGGCGTGGATGCCAGTAGCGCGTAGCCCGAACGTTGCCGACACTTGCGCAAAAGTTTATCTGTAAGTGACCTGAGATAGAGGTACACGCAGAGCTCATAAACATTGTTCAAAAGAACCCGGCATCTTCTCCGTCATCTTCCTCATCAGTAAAGAAAGCAACGGCACCCTCTTCATCATTGTCCATACTAGTTTACCCTTCGCCATTGTAAGGCTGCCCGCGACTAGACCCCGATCCGACGATGGGGTCGCCTTCACGGAGGTCATGCAGGCCTGGTGCCCACATGCAGAGTAAAGTGTTACCTCACTCATTGGCCGCCAGTGAGTGACTAGTAATATTGCTTTTATGTGGTATCTGTGGCCGGCTAGCTTAGTTGGTAGAGCGTGGTGCTAATATTCGGGTTACTGGGGCTATCGCCTTGATTCCTGAGCTTGTTACGCCAAGGTCGTCGGTTCGATCCCGGCGTTGGCCATTCTTTTTTGTTTGTTATGAGATAAACAATTTTGTGTGCTTTAACGAGACGCGAGGCACGAGCGCCTCGGTCAAGTATAGTCTACGCACGCGTGGAAGCGAGCGCTTGAGTCTCTTGCGTCTCGCTGCCACGCTCAGTCTCCTGCCCATCCGCTTCCGGGAGGTAGGGGGCCCCGTGTCGCCAGAGCAGTTCAATGCTAAGTGACGATCGGCCATACTATGCTAAGTCCAGCCATCACGTGCTATGTCTTATGTAAACTCTCTGAACCTTATTCCCCTCTACCTCCCTACAGCGTCTGGCAGAAAACATTTGTAAACACCGGGCTACGGCGTCCCACGCCTGCATTTGGTAGTTCCCCGGGGCCGGAAACCAATATACTTGTGTCGATTTCCCAGGCATTTCTGTAATAGTTGTGCTTGAGCGATTGATGACATCCATACACAGCGTGCGCCCGGGGAGCATGAATTTACAGCTGATAAATACTTCTAAGCCACCCAGGTAATAGCTCAGCTGTTACTCAATGCTAGTACTTACATCGGGTGGTGCGATTCGGCTCAAATGATGGGTTTCAAAGAAACATTTTATATTATTACTGGTTCAGACTCGTCCATTCAAGGATGTACCGCGGCCAATGGCTGGTGCGACAGGCAAAGGCATGGGCCCACTCGGGTGACACCAATGTCCAGACTGGTACTCATAAGTGGACAAGCAGACGGACGGATGTACGAACGAGACATAGGCATCATGATGCCAAGAGGCCACCGACCAGCCCACGAATGAGCAAGTAGGTGGTTGGACAGGTCAACGAGATGGTGTGGGTGAACAAGTGTAAGTTGTACAGTAGATATATATGCTTACATGATTCACTTCTTAGTATCATACTAGTGATAATCCAGTGCCTCCCGTTCTCCGTCTTTCATGGTCTGCAGGCTGAAGACGGTGCTTCCTGCGAACACCTTCGAGATCTGCCACAGTGACCACACCACATCAGCCTGCTCACCAGCCCCACCACTCACCGTCAAGACAGTCTTGCCGCCAAACACATCGAGCACGACGCGCCGCACCCTGCAAGCTGGAGTTGAGGACTCTGGGCGGAAGACCGATGACCATGCCCGAGTTGATGCCGTCGCCATAGCCACGTGCGCTGCGTGAGCTCCTGCGAGACGACCAGCCTGCGGAAGTGGTCAAACTCTGGTTTGACAAAACTGCACATGAGCGTGCGCCCGACCGCTGAAGGCACTCCCCCGCGTATCGCGAGCTCGGTCTTTCTGTCCGTGAACAGCCCGCGTTAGTGGTAGGGAGAGCGACGGCGGGTGGCCAACATGAGCAAGTGCAGATGACCAGCTAACGGCGGACGAGAAAGCAGGCACCGGAAGTCAGGATAAAGACAAGCAGAAGTTTGGGTGCGTGGGGATGAACGGGTGCTAGTGTACATGAGATGAGTCTGAAGCGGTCGAACATCGCACAAGCGCGCAAGGTTCACTCGAAGGTGCTCGCGAAATACTGAGAGCTTACGCAATAAACGGGTAGACTGCATTAGGAAGTACCCACTCCGGGGCCGGTTGTTTACCAATGTTTTCTGCCAGACGCTCTGGCGAGGTAGAGGGGGATTAAGATTGGGGAGTTTGAATTGGTGGAGACGGGGAAGGTCGGGGTGGGCTCGGGGTAGGTGCGGGATCAGTTCGGTGTGTGAATACTGTGGCGGGTTGCGGTGGAAGTGTGGCAGACGACATATAGCATTGCACGAACTATCGACACGGGGCCCCCTACCTCGCCAGAGTGGATGGGCAGGAGACTGTGCCACGCTACGTTTGCTCGATAGCTCGTAGAAATCACAAAAACCTTTTGTCAACGAATCCCGCAGTTTCTCTCCTATTGTCACAAACTTGATGGATCCCGAACGTCAGCCAGCCCGACTCTGAGACCCTTCAAACGATGTATGTCCCGACTACACGTCAGACGACTTCGCGAACATGAGGGCAGCTATGGCGGCAGGAGGCATGACAGAGGAGCGGGTTCTAGAGGTTATGCGGCAGAGCTGGAGAGCCGACCATGATAGGCGACTAGCAGCCTGGAACGCTCAGGTTCAAGAAGACTTGCAGCGCGCGGAGGAAGCCAACCAAGAGCGCCGCGAGCGCGAGGAGGAACAGCTCGCGGAAGCCCGCAAGGTGGAAGAGGAAGAGCAGAGAGCCTTAGAGAAGAAGAAGCCTCGTCTTGCCAAAGTGGTCGATGGACAAGCTCCCCCCACTCAAATGTGCCAGCATATTTCGGAGTACGCGCGCGAGAAGCTCGCAAAGTATGCCATGGTCGAGCTCGACTACTTCACCCCGAAGGCGCGTCAACAAGCCGAAGCACAGGCCAGGAACTCCACGTTAGATGCTATCACTGTCACGCAGAGTGATGTCGGATACACGCTAACGCAGGGCACCGCACACAAACCTTTGAAAGGCATCCGTCGCGACGCAGACCTACCATATACCGAAATGCTAATTGCTTGGCCTGCGTTCATAATAGAGATCGGCAACCTTCCAACATGGGACAAGAAGCATGTAGCGCAGTACGGCCAATTCTTCCTTCACATCATGGGGCTCGAAGATTGCCAAGACCACATCGGCCAGCTCGCGATCATGCGCTACATTGAGGAGATACGCCTAGACTGGCATGAATCCATCATCGCGAAGAATGTGTCGGACACCGCTTTCGACATTAGTAAATGGAGGCAGGATCGTTACAACAGCTGTAAGGCGGCGATCCAGCATAAGTGTGCCAACGCGCTCATAGGCGAGGTACGTCCTCTCCGTTCGCGGAAAGCTCAGTGTACTCACCATGGATCTCCTCACCTCATCCCCTCCCTTGTCTCATTCTCGGACTGCATGGGCACGCACGCATCAACGCGTCTTCGCGACATCCTCGCGGCGCCGTCAAACATCGACCGGCGTGGTCCTTTGGCTTCCTTGCGACCGGCGTGGTCTGCATGCATTATGGCCGGCGTGGCTTGCATACTCGGGCGACCGGCGTGGTCTGCTACGATCTGGCCGGCGTGGTCATTATGCGACTGGCGCGGTCTGCTTCTGGCGACCGGCGTGGTCTGCTTCTGGTGACCGGTGTGGTCTACCTCGCGATGGGCTTGGTTCTCTCATACTGGCCCTCCTCACTTTCTACTCCACAGGAACACCCTTTTATCCACAATTCCGACATATCCAAATTTCTTCCTTGGCACCGCCTAACCGGCCATCCCGCACCTTCTTTTCCCTTCTCCGGTCGCGGCGGGGAAAAAAATTCTTTGGGTGTGTCGGTCCTTTCTTCACTTCCCTAATCTTGCATTTTGTCACGCCTTTCAATGGCGATGTACATATCCAAATACATAAAGCTCGAGAATCTCAAAGCGGGATTTCTCCAGCAGTTCTTGAGTGTCGGGGCCTCGGGGCAAAGCTCACGACGGCGCCGTTCACCTTCTCCCGAGCAGCGCAGGTGGCACGAGGGCTCCAGCCACAATCGTGGCCACCGGCGGGTAGCATCGGAGGCCGCCGAGCCTTATGCGAGGCACGCCCGTGAACGAGAGAACACCAGAGGCTCCGGGCAGTCTTTTCAAAAGGGCGCGGGTTGAACCGCCAGAGCGATCTGCACCATCTGCCTGGGCTGGCACCTCTACGTCGATATCGCAAAGTGCAGGGCCACCACAATGTGGGATGGTGCCCCAGTTCTGTGCAAACGGAACTCCTCAGGGCAAATCGTCAACCGAGACGGAGAAGTCATTTGCCTCGACTTCCAAAGACCCTCGGGGTGTTCCTCAAACAGCCCCAAACACCTGCACCAGTGTTCAGGGTGTGGAGGATACAGCCATGGTGCATGCGCGTGCTCTCGAGCACAGAAGAAGTAACCCGTGCACACCCTATCACCCTGATGCCTGGGAACACATGCTCGAGCATAGCGGTCTATCCAACCGGTACCCCCTTTTGGTTCATTCTCTCTGTTTCGGCTTTCACATCGGTATCCCTACTCTACTTGCCACTCGTACCCCAGATAATAGCCCGACAATACTCACACAGGCCGATGACTTTACCCGTATCATA
>KV429036.1:664065-690028 GCA_001632345.1 Daedalea quercina L-15889 | reverse complement strand
GAGAAAAATTGGAGCGGCCACGTCGTCGCAAAAAAGTGACATTTTTTCATGGGAAGTGGCTACGTAGACGGCTGCAGCGAAAATCTAACATTCCGGAAATCATGGTTTCTTTGTAGTGCATCTGTGGTCTGCGATGGACATATATCAGTCGTCCCGAGACGAGTAACGTACCAAGATCGCGTCGCACGGAAACTCGTTGCGACAAACTGAGGTTCACTTCTGCCAGCCGGCGCCCAAGTACGTGACATGGGAGATGGAAACACAGTTATAGTAGGGGTTATTGAGTGTTACAGTAACGTCGCACCGATGTATTGGACTTCGCATGGAGTTCTCGAACGTGCTAGACAGACGTGGGTGCATTTGTGCTTCTCTATCGGAGAGCAGCTGTGCTTCATGCGGAGCTCAAGATCGGAAGGATGTCCCGGGCATGGATGATAAACTCTAAGGTTGTTACGGATTGCTTTTGATGGTGTCTATGCTCCCGTGAGTACTCGACAAGCACGAAGATGTATTCCAATGATGCGTGGCTCTTCCAGGCTAAACGCATGGTGTATTCTGTAGGCACAGGCAGGGACTGCAAGTTGGCGTTGAACGGCCGCGTGGCTCCTAGCAGTGCTGCCGTATTTGGGAAGTCTGATGGTTCTTGTGGCGTTCGCTAAACGGATCTCGATGTCGATCGAACTGGGTGGCGACATCGAACGCTGCTTCCTCCGCTCTCACCTGGCTCTCACCTGTACAACCATCAGTGACATTGGCTTCGGGCGATTTCCCTACGACTTGACTTCTGCTCAATTCATACAGAGTGCGACCTGCATGCGCATGGCTCGGGGGCAACCAGTCAAGCTATCGAGTGCAAGGAGTTTGTGGCCCGACTCGCGAGTCGCTGAGGATCTTAACTCTTGGCTCGCCAAGGTGAGACTTTCCAGATGTGCATTGAGCTCGAATCCAACTGACAGCATATCTTACTTGGCAGATCAGGTGGTCGAGAAGGTATCCCTCGATAAGCATGTCTACACAATAGTATATCTCTGAGCCCGTCTTGCATATGAACGAATCGTGGCGACTCGGCCTACAGAGTTGAAAGAATGACCATATGAGGTCGGCATGCGGCGTTTACCAAGTTGCCGCATCGTAACCGTGAAAATGGACGGCACCTACCGGCTGCTAGTCCGAGTCCATCGGGGACGGTTTCTGCACAGTCGGTACGAAGCGTGAGTATCCCCATGGGCAACTGCGCAGCCGGTATGACATCGTGTGACGAGGCCGTAAACGCATCTCTTCTCGCGGTAATGCGTGGCCAGGGCGGCTTTCGAAGGAAGAAATCGGGGGCAGGAAAGCCGGACCCTCGATGGTCGCATACTTCCCGCACCTTCTACTGCCCACGAGTTGCATGCTGCCGCATATGAAGAAATGCGGTTCTCTCAGCGTCTCGCGCGTATTGGCCTCCTTATTGCGCTTTCGATGGCAAGGGGACCATCGTGGAAAGTTCTTATCTTGTCTGTCGGCACCTGTGCATTCGTTCGCCGCGTTCAAGTTGCATAACCTGCTTGGCCGTTGCTAACCCGAGTGTACTCCAAGGATTGTCCGCGCCCACTAAAATGATATAGGCTTTGGGCATCGTCATGGCGACAGGTATTGCTGTGATCAGGCCTTCGAAGAGTCCGATCTCCTCTGCATTCCGACCTTCTAGACCTTCTCCCTTTTCATTTATGTGAACCTTCTCGTCACCGTTGTGGCACTGTCTACATCCGACGCCACGGTCACCGCCCTCGTCACCCTCTTTGATCCGTCGGAGTGAACCTGAACGAGATTGGTTCTTTGAGTGGGTGGGTGGGTGGATCATTTTTTGTGCTGCTCGAGGTTAACCTCCTTTTCACTGGACTCATCTCCATATGCATGACGTGTATGCGATCCCTAGACTCCTCCGATATCCCGGTTTCTCTCAAAGTGGCTATGCGAAGAGTAAACGTGCTCTTCATCAACTCCTGGAGGTGAAGCGACGTGCTCGAGGCCGTATCTGAAAGGATCTACGTCATTGGCCGAGTCTACGACTTGTGGTGTGCGTGTAGAAGGCATCTTCCCCTCGCGCCGCAAAAGTCGTGTTACTGAGTGCCACTCAAATCCGGTTGCTTTGTCGGCGCTCGTCAAGTCGGGCCTCCAATGCTCGCATGAAGACAGCTTCGATCTGGAGCGGCATAGGCTAACCCTGAACAAGATGAGTCGTAGAGCCTGATTCTGATTTTTCTTCACTACCAACCCCCTGCTACTTCCTTTCCCACAATAATCCACTCGCGTACATGATGGTGGGAAGGTAGGGCTGCGTCGACGCCTGAGCGATCGAGACATATAGACATCTGCCCACGAGTTGGGCTACTGGGAACACACGCCCGGTTGAAGCGGCTTTAGGAGTCAGCAGCAGTAACCACAGTATGCCATGGAAACCCCCCGGATATCACCTCAGGAGCGTACAGACTGATGACACAGTGCCCTTCGTTATTACGACACTGTATACGGCAGCGTGTGGTCGGTATCCGATTGAGACACCTTAAATCTACGTTCTTTCTGATATGTGCTTCTCCACCTTAGGCGCAGTCAATAGAAAGTTCGCGTAATGATGCGTTTTCGATGGGATTCACCGCAAGCAAGGTTAGTACTTCGGCGACGTCAACACCTATCGGCCTGACATTTGGTATAAAGCAGGGTATCCAGGTTCAGTGGAAGGCGCAAACCGCCCCCGCTCAACATTGTCCACTCCCGTCCTAGAAATACAGAGTGTTCCGACATGTCTACGTCTTACACCCTACTTCCCCCTGTGCCTCAGACTCGAGATCGTTCATGCACTACCTTCTGCGTCCCACCTCTAGATGGCTCATTGACCTTCCCTCAATTGATCGACTTCCATGGACAGGAATCCGCTAACCACCGCTTCTTCGTGTACGCCGAGGAGGACGGCACGGTCGAGTCCCTTACCTGGTTCCATGTCAGCGAGGCCGTCCGCCGGGGTGCACTGCTGGTCAAGGAGCGCCTCGGTCCCAAAGCTGGGATGGCAGAATCCACAGTTGTCGCGATACTGTCGCCCTCAGGTGCGTAGTTAAATATATGCGTGCTAAACAAACGTTGACGATGATTGTAGATTCAATTCCGTATGCGACGACGATCATGGGCATCATGCGCGCCGGATACGTCCCGTTTCCTATTTCGACGCGAAACTCGCCAGCAGCGATCGCTTACCTCCTCGAAAAGACTAGTGTCCAGCATCTGTTTGTTGGACTCGAGCAGGCGATACAAACTCTGACGGCAGACACCATAGAGGTCCTCAAGTCGCAGCACCCGTCTGCAACTGTGCCGACGACTTCGCCCATGCCAGTATTCGGCGATCTGTATGGTAAGGAAGTGGAAAACGTTGCGGTGGAAAATGTTCCATACGAACATCCGGGCTTGGACAAGCGCTCTTTCCTTCTGCATTCTTCTGGTGAGTAGGCTTATTTTCATGATAAGTATTGGTCTGTGATGACACCATACTAGGTTCCACTGCGTTCCCCAAACCTATCCCGTTCACCCATCGCTCACTTCTGCAATTTGTGCGGTCACCGTTGTACGGAGAACGCGATCTGATCAACCGTCTGTTGTCCCTGCACAGCGTGCCGATGTCTCACGCAATGGGCATTATCGTCACCTTCATGGCGGTACGTGTCAGCGTAAGCGAAAGATATCGGGTTCTCATTTGAACGGATATCGCAGGCCGCCAGTGGTCAGGTGCTCGCTGTGCCTGCGCCGAAGACACCTCCGACGATCCCCACTGCCGACCTGGTCATTCGTAGCTCCATGGCGACGAACGTGGACCTGATACTTACTGTGCCTTCCATGGTCGAGGTATGTCGTTCATAAAAATTGCATGTCCAAGGGCACACTTAACGTCTTGACCTTGATAGTCTTGGTCGCAAAACCCCGAATGCGTTACATGGCTGGGTGCGCGGGACGGTGTGGTGCGCAATCCTTCTGATTCCCCGTGAAAAATGACTGCATGCGACTATCTGTCCAGGTGTATGCAGGTGGTCCGCTCAACAAGGAGAGAGGCGACTATCTAGTCTCCCAGGGCACCAGCATCTTCAACCTCTACGCATCGTATGTACAACGTTGCTGAGGATCTGGATGCCGTTCTAACCACTGCTTTCAGTACTGAATGCGGTCCCATGAACGTCTTCTTACCTTGTAAGTGCAGTGCCTTCAATGTGTTCTAGGCGATCCTCAACACACCTTTAGCGGAAACCGGGGATGACTGGGAGTACTTCCGTTTTGCAAGTTACGTCAATGTGAAATTAGAACCTTACGGGAATGACGAATATGAAGCCATTTTTGTGGTAGGCACTATCCTCTTCTCCCGTCGATGGTGAACGCACGTGATATTGTAGGCCAACGAGTTCTTGAGACCGAACAAGCTCAATACCAAGATTGACGAAGTGGATGCTTACTCGACGTCTGACCTTGTCGCCCCTCATCCAACGAAGAAGGGGCTGTACAAAATCGTCGGCCGTACGGATGACCAGATTATGCACAGTACCGGTGAGAAGGTGCGCATCCGATATTCCTCTGACGACCACAAAAGCTGAGGCGTCTTGCAGACAAACCCAGGACCATTGGGTATGCAAACATAAGGCCTTCACACAGAACTATTAATTTTATTATATGTCAGAAACGATGATGAATCAAGACCAGCACGTGCAGGCATGCGTCATGTTCGGTCGCGGGCAGTTCCAGGCCGGGATCCTGGTCGAGCCCAAGCCTGAGTATAGTTTCGACTCGTCAGATGAAGCGAAGGTCGCAGAGTTCCGCAATAAGATCTGGTACGTTGATACACTGACTGATCGCGGGGGGGCAGGCTAACTAGTGGGTCCAGGCCGACCATTTTGAAGATGAACGCGTTTGCACCCCAGCATTCACGACTATTCAAGGAGGTGAGCCTCAGCACTGCTGGATTGATGAGCTCCAGTGGCATATTCGCGTTCATGTCTACTGTGCAGATGATATTGGTGGCTAACCCGAGCAAACCCTTCTCTTGGACGGCCAAGCGCACTGTCCGCCGTGGAGCCGTAACCAAGGACTACGAGAACGAGATCAATGCCTTGTACGACTCGGTCGAGGCCAGCTCACAGTCCTCCGTGACACCACCAGCAAGCTGGGACATCGCCTCGGCTTCTGACTTCGTTCGTCGGGTGGCCGCCCAAGTTATGAACCGTACCGTGCCGGACGACGATGACCTCTTCCAACATGGTTGTGATAGGTAGGTGTCATCCTGAGTGCCTTTCTGCCGTCTCATTGACACGTGCATCGTGATCGTATGCAGTCTTCAAGCGACCTACATTCGGAACACACTGCTGCGTGCCGTCCGCCACACAAGAAAGATCGACACGCGTCACGTTCCGGAGAGCTTCGTCTACGAAAATCCGACTGTAACACAGCTCTCCTCGTTCATGTCCTCTGTGGCCCTCGGCATCGACCGCCCTGAGAGTGCGGGCACGTCTACCGCGGCCCGGGTCGACGCCATGCACGCCATGGTAGCTAAATACACAGCTGGCTTCCCCACGCACAGTGCGGATCCGCGCATCACGCACTCTCGGAGCGACGTCATCCTGGTCACGGGCACGACGGGAAGCTTGGGCTCCCACTTGCTTTCCCAGCTTGCGGTCAATGAGGAGGTTGAGCACGTCTATGCGCTGAACAGGCCCTCAATGGACCACCTCCCGCTCCGCGAGAGGCAGCGATCGGCACTGGTAGACCGTGGGCTGGATGCGAGCGTGTTGGACTCGGACAAGGTGGTGCTCCTGGAAGGTGACCTGACGAAGACGCACTTCGGTGTAGGTGAGGCGGTGTATGAGCAGCTCCGGCGCTCCGTGACGCATATCATCCACAACGGTTCGTTTAACCATCTCGTACTGTCCGGTCGGATGAGCTGATCTGGCCTGGCATCTAGCATGGCGCGTCGATTTTGTGATTGCGCTCAGTTCGTTCGATCTCCAAGTACAAGGACTGCGGTCCCTGATCGACTTCGCACTCTCTTCACCCCTACCTGAGCCTCCAAGGCTGATTTTCGAAAGCTCCATGGCAGCTCTTCAGGGTAGGTGCTTCTCCTTGGTGCTGGCACCCTCACGTACTCATCGGCGTGCAACTGCAGGAACACCCCCACAAGAGTTTATACTGGAGACATGCTCCAAACCCGAATATGCACTCGGTATGGGCTATGCAGAGTCGAAGTGGGTCTCCGAGCAGATTCTGTTTGCCGCCGCCGAAAAGACCGCACTCAGCCCGCTCGTCGCGCGACTGGGCCAGATCTGTGGCGGCCCCGACGGCGTGTGGAACGCGCACGAGTGGTTCCCGTCCATAGTGCAGAGTGCACCCGCCCTTGGTTGCTTCCCTGACGATGCAAGAGTAAGTACATCTAGTGTCCCTTGACCAAGCGGCATGTTAATCGGATGTTGTCTTCTGTCAGCCCGTCGATTGGATCCCACTCGATCTTGCGACCGCCACGCTCATCGACTTTCGCAAGGCATCCAGCCCGACCCACCTCGTTCACCTCGTGCACCCGTGTGCCGTTTCTTGGCACACTCTCGCTGTGGCCATCTCTGCGGAATTCGGCGTCCTACTCGTACCGTACGCGACCTGGCTGTCCAAGCTCGAGCAGTACGCCGCACAATCGCTTTCCGGCCAGCACGAAGAGGGCGCAGGGGAGGCTCGAATGGTCCAGAGTCTGCGCGCGCTGCAGCTGCTGCCAATGTTCCGCGGGGTGGCGGAGAACGCGGGCAAGGGAAGGAGGGCGCTTGGCCTACCATACATGGATGTGAGCCGCGCGAAGGATGCGTCCCCAACGTTGGCGGATCCTGAGCTAAGGCAGCTGAGTGCAGAAGACGTGCACAGGTGGTTGGCGTATTGGCGGAAGGTTGGCTTGCTCTGTGTGTGAGGTTATTCACCATGTGGCGTGTCGACGGTGGCCCTGATGAAGAGCTTAGACGTGAGTAGGTGGTTATTGCGATGCACATTAGATCTGGACTCGTACCAGAGGTATCGTGGCACGTGAACTGTTTAATGGCCAGTGAATCTTAAGGCTTGCATAGATCTTTCAAACTCAAGTGTCCCGTAGGTGGCCCAAGACATGCGAGCCTACCCATGTCTAGGCGGAGATAAGGTGGTTAGAAAGCGACTTCAAGCTTACTTCATTGTTCCTGACGCCAATGGGCGTTGCGTCGATATGATGGATTACTTGACTGAGATTGCCATGTCATCGGCCCTTTGGTGCGCCGTCTGTTGGATGAACAGTCTTTCAACTCATGTTCAATTCATACGTCCACAGGAATTGCAATACTTGGACTGCACCAACTGGATCGTTTTCTTCGTAGCGTGGGGCCCATTTGATCGACTGCAGAAGTAGAACTCATACAAGTCAATTGAAGTGCACCTGAATTTGATGAATTCGATGTCCAGGGCAAGCAGTGGGATCGGGAGATGGATCTCGTTGATCAAGGCGGGTGTACCGTGAGGCCCGGGCGGTGTCAGCGAATGTTGTTTGTTTCTTCCGCTGACCTGCGCTTGGAACTGAACTCAGAACTGGAACAGACTCTGTCAGCTTCGGACGAGTTTCGGCATGATTGGGCGCTACATGACCGAGACGGCAGCCTACGGCAGCGCACAAACTCCGAGTCGGTGTACGCACGTCCGCACCGTGGTATGTCCTTGAACTTGTCTGTAATGCATTTTTACAGCCTGAGTACGAATGTCTCTTGTTCCCGTGGCACTTGAGTGATGTCAAATCGACTTACAGAACCAGATGAACACTGACTAGGACAATTTTAGGTTAGTGGGCGGTTCTCCTCATGAGTGGCATGGTTGTACTTACTTGTGCGATTGGAAGCACCTGCGGACCGCCAGTCCGAGTCCGTCGGGAACGGTTTTGCACACCTTCTCCCGTCAATGACTCATACTCAGGCATGATGTCAGGACAAGAGTCTGTCGACGCCTGAGCGTTCGAGACAGACGTAGAACACTTCTCACGAGTTGAGCTAATGAAGAACGACTCATAGTAATTGCAGGAGCATCGGAATGGCGTCAGCGATGGTCACATCATGCACTTCAGAGGTTTGCAGTCGCCTCCGACTTCCTTCTTCCCTGATTCTACGCCATCATGACGCTGGATACGGCCGTCGGTAACTTGTGGGGATCTTCGGTTGAAACGCCCGCAGGTCTATCTTTCCTCCGATAGATCCTCCGATGAATACCGCTTCCTCACGGCGGAGCCAATGGATAGGCCGCAACGGAGGGCTTAGATGCGATTGACCGTAATCAAGGTTAGTACTCAAGCCACGCATCAGAATGATCGGCCTGATGTTTTGTATAACAGGCTCGACGGCCTCAGCAGAAGGCATAAACACTTCTCTTCCTACGCCGTCCAGTCTGAATATAGCATACAGTGCATTACCTCGACATGCCTTCCACGTCTTACACCCTGTTACCTCCTGCACCTCAGACCCAAGGGCACTCATGCGCTACCTTCCGCGTTCCACCCTTGGATGGCACGCTGTCTTACCCTCAACTAATTGATTTCCACGGGCAGTATTCTGCTGACCACCGCTTGTTCGTATGCGCCGAGGAGGACAGCACAATCAAGTCCATCACCTGGTCCCGGGGCAGCCAGGCCATCCGCCGTGGTGCTCTACTTGTCAGGGAGTGCCTCGGTTGGAAGCCTGGCGTGAACGAGTCCCCAGTCGTCGCAACATTGTCAGCCTCAGGTGCGTCTTTCGGAGTATATACGTCGAGACGTGCACCAATCTCGAGTGATTAGACGCCATTCCGTACGCGACGCTGGTAATGGGTATCCAGCGAGCGGGATACGTCCCGTTCCCCATCTCGACACGAAACTCGCCTGCGGCCGTCGCGTACTTGCTCGAAAAGACCGGCGTCCAGCACGTGTTCGTCGGGCTCGACCATGCCATGCAGAACCTTTTCGCCGATGCAGTCGAAGTCCTCAAGTCGCAGTATCCTTCTGCGGGGATACCGACGGCTTCGCTCATGCCGGAGTTCGGCGACCTGTATACCGAGGAGCTCGAGAATGTGGCAGCAGAAGACGTCCCGTACGAACATCCAGGCTTGGACAAGCGCGCTTTCCTTCTGCACTCCTCGGGTGAGTGGTCTTCTCATGCTGCCGACAAGAAATAGTCTATAACGGCGCTGCATCAGGCTCTACTGCATTCCCCAAGCCCATCCCGTTCACCCACCGTTCACTCGTCCAGTTTGCCCGTTACCCATTCTACGGGGAACGCGACATGACAGACCGGGTAGTCTCTCTGCATTGCATGCCGATGTTCCACGCAACAGGCATTCTTATGACGCTCGCCGCGGTATGTACTCGCGTGGGTAGAGAGTATCTCAGCAAACGCTAATGTACGATGTGTTCTGCAGGCATCCTGTGGCCAGGTCCTCGGGGTGCCCGCACCGAAGACACCTCCGCCGATACCTACCCCCGATCTGGTCATTCACGGCGCGATGGCGACGAACGTCGATATAGTGCTCGCCGTGCCATCTATGGTCGAGGTGTGTCATTGATGGTTCGTATGTTTCCGAATGCGCTCAACCTCTTCGCGCAGACGTGGTCGCAGCATCCCGAGTACGTCAAGTGGCTTGCCACGCGGGACGGCGTGGTGTGTACTCTTCCTTGTCTTCCAGATGGCTGTCAATCTCATGTGACGTTGACGTTAGGCATACGCGGGCGGCCCTCTCAACAAGGAAAGGGGTGACTATCTGGTCTCCCAAGGCGTCAGGATATTCAATGGCTACGGATCGTATGTATGGCGTGGCTCGCGACCCGATTGGCATTCTGACCACTGTTTTTAGCACTGAATGCGGCTCCATGAACGACATGACCGGTAAGCCTTCCTCCCTCACTGTATGCTGAGATATCCTCAAGTCGCTCACAGCTGAGACCGGGTACGACTGGGAGTACTTCCGCTTCTGTACTTTCCTCACTCTGAAATTGGACCCGTACGGAAATGATGAATACGAGGTCATCGTCGTGGTAAGTGCGCTCTTCTCTGCTTCGCAGTACAATATAGACGCGTGGCGTGACAGGCGAGTGAGCTCCTGCGACCAAACATGATCAATACCAAGGTTGACGGAGTGGACGCGTACGCGACGTCTGATCTTGTCGCTCCCCATCCAACGAAGAAGGGCTTGTACAAGATCGTCGGCCGCACGGACGACCAGATCATGCATAGCACCGGTGAGAAGGTGAGCGTCAAATGACCTACCTGACGGGATTGGCCTACACTGACATGGTGCGCAGACGAACCCCGGTCCACTGGGTAGGCATACGTGACCAGTCTCGCGACACGTTAGGCTCATTATGGGTTGCAGAAACGATGATGAACCAGGACCCACATGTGCAGGCATGCGTCATGTTCGGCCGTGGCCGGCTACAGGCCGGAATCTTAGTGGAACCCACGCCAGAATATAGCTTCGACCCGTCGGACGAAGCGAAGGTCGCGGAGTTCCGCAACAAGATCTGGTACATCGCGAAGCTACCTGTTTTGAAACATGGTAGCTGATTGTCGTGTCTAGGCCAACTGTCCTGAAGATGAACGCATTTGCCCCGCAGCATTCACGGCTGTTCAAGGAGGTGATCTACCATTGTCGGACGTGCATATTTAGTTGCTCAATTCCACCTTTCTGTAGATGATATTGGTGGCCAAGCCGAGCAAACCCTTCTTTTGGACGGCCAAGCGCACGGTCCGCCGTGGAGCTGTCATCAAAGAATATGAAGAGGAGATAGATGCTCTGTACGAGTCGGTCGAGGCAAGCTCGCAGTCTACGGTGTCACCTCCGGCCAGCTGGGACATCGCCTCGACAGCCGACTTCGTTCGTCGGGTGGTCACTCAAGTCATGGACCACACCGTGCCAGATGACGGCGATCTCTTCCAGAATGGCTGTGATAGGTGAGTGGTCCATCTGCACGACCACGGCGAGCCTCTTTGATGCGTATGTGACTGCTCTCAGTCTTCAAGCGACCTACATCCGGAACATGCTACTCAGAGCGGTCCGTGAAACGGTGAAGATCGACACACGCCACGTCCCGGAGAGCTTCGTCTACGACAACCCCACGATCGCACAGCTCTCTTCGTTCATCTCTTCCATCTCCCTTGGCACCGACCGCCCCGAAAGTGCAAGCTCATCGTCCGCGGCCCGTATCGACGCCATGCGCGCTATGGTGGCCAAGTACACGACCGGCTTCTCCGTGCACAAAGCCGATCCGAGCGCTAGGCAGCCCGAGGGCGAAGTTGTCTTGGTCACGGGCACGACGGGCAGCTTGGGCAGCCACTTGCTCTCCCAGCTCGCGGAGAACGGGGAGATCGGGCGCATCTACGCGCTGAACCGGCCCTCGAGGGACCAGCGCCCGCTTCGCGAGAGACAGCGGTCCGCGTTGACGGTCCGCGGACTGGACGCGGATGTGCTGGACTCCGACAAGGTGGTGCTCCTCGAGGGCGACTTGACGAAGGCATACTTTGGCGTGGGAGAGGCGCTGTACGAGGAGCTCCGCCGCTCTGTGACGCACATCATCCACAACGGTATGGTTGCGTGCTTGATGATTGTCGATGTATTGATGCGACTCGATCTCCAGCCTGGCGCGTCGACTTCGTGATCACGCTCAATTCGTTTGAGCCCCAGGTGCAGGGCGTGCGGTCACTAGTCGACTTCGCGCTCTCATCCCCGTTGCCCGAGCCTCCCAGACTGGTGTTTGAGAGTTCCATGGGCACGCTTCAGGGTGAGTACATGTGCTTGCACCGGACGCAAACATACTCATCCGCCCGACCAGGTGCCCCGGCAGAGGAGTTCATATTGGAGACGTCTTCTAAGCCCGAGTACGCCGTGGGGACGGGCTACGCAGAGTCGAAGTGGGTCTCCGAGCAGATCTTGTTCGCCGCCGCCGAGAAGACCGCGCTCAGCCCGCTCGTCGCGCGACTGGGCCAGATCTGCGGCGGCCCCGACGGCGCGTGGAACGCACACGAGTGGTTCCCGTCCGTGGTGCAGAGCGCGCCCGCCCTCGGCTGCTTCCCGGACGACGCGAGGGTGAGTACATCTAGATATCGCCTGACCGAATGGCATGTTCATCGGACGTTGCCTCTCACTAGCCCGTCGACTGGATCCCACTCGACCTCGCCACCGCTGCGCTGATCGACTTCCGCGCGGCGTCCAGCCCGACGCACCTCGTGCACCTCGTGCACCCGCGGCCCGTTGCGTGGCACGCCCTCGCCGCGGCTGTCTCCGCCGAGTTCGGCGTCCCGCTCGTGCCATACGCGGCCTGGCTCTCGAAGCTCGAGCAGTACGCCGCGCAGTCGCTCGCCGGCGCCGGCGCGCAGGGGGCGGAGATGGTCCGGAGCCTGCGCGCGCTGCGCCTGCTGCCGATGTTCCGCGGGATGGCGATGCAAGTCGGGCAGGGGAGGAGGGCCCTCGGGATGGCGGACATGGACGTGGCCCGCGCGAAGGCGGCGTCGCCGACGCTGGCGGACCCCGGGCTCAGGCAGCTGAGCGTGGAGGACGTGCAGAGGTGGCTGGCGTACTGGCGCAAGGTCGGCTTGTTCTCTGCTTGAGGCGGACCACCGTTTGGCCCGTCGGTGCAGTTGTTTTCATTGCATGCCGTAGTGAATATGGGTGACGATGATCGCCGAACCCGAGGTTGTATCAATTAGAGACCTGCTGCTGAGACTGTGTACTGTATGTAAAACGGACGATATAGACGAGTAATAGACGATACAACTTAATCGCCACATACAAGTGCAGGCCCTAGCTCATGCATAAGACTGCGCGCTTCCGGGCCCGGCGCGTTTCAGACCTCAGCAGCCCAGGCGCCCTGTGACAATTTGACCTGGAGTCCCTCCGAGCTCCTCTAGGCCGACGCTGATCCATGTACATTGCTTTGCCAGGTACCGTGGTATGAGCAGCGGCTAGATCATACTGTGTGTCACGCCGGTGGTTAAGACCGGGGGATACATCAAGCATACAGAGCGATAGATGTAGAATACTTTTGTCCACATCGGTCCCAGTATGTATGTGGAACGGTACAGAGAAATGGATAAGATGCTTCGCGGATCCATTAGGACTCACTCGCATCTATGCGCTATGACATTTCCACATCCTCGTCCCCGCTTTCGCTGCCGTCGCTGCCGTCGACGTCTTCCCAGCCATCCTCACCCGCATTATCTGTATCATCGGGCGACGGTTGTATCCCCAACGCCTCCAGTTTGCCTATCAGCTCACGCGTATGATCCAACAGCGGTTTGTCCGGATGTTCCTGACTTACATGCAGCTGGCACGCAGTAGTGAATCAGATTGTATATCTGCCCAGAACGCGCATGATACGCACCATCTGACAAGTTTCCAAACAGTCCCGCGCGTCCCTCGCCAGCTCTTCCCAGGTAAGCTCGTCAAGTTTGCCCCCACTCTCTCGCGCGTGCTCAGCCATGAGGAAAAAACACCAGCCTTCGAGGTACCACGCCTCAACTTCCTGATCGTCAATAGCCATGACCCCTTGCAGAACAAGGAGAGCTGGGGAAAACAGCTCCAGCTCTAGAAATAGTTTTACGAGTGATAGACGTGAGGGGATGGGGGGCAAACGCGTATCGTCTGGAACAATGTAGAGAGCTTGATGAATACGTCGCCCGGTCCACAATGATTGACGCACGCACCTGGTTCCAAGTCCTTCCATTGTGACCAAGCTTGCTCCAAACACGTTTTCGCATCATCTGGTCTTTGCTGTGAAAGCCTTACGGACGCCAACGTCTGCAGAGCCTCGGTGTTGCCTGGGTCGGCTTGCAGCGCGAGGTTCAAAAGATCCTCGCAGTTCTTCTCCGCTGCAGGGTCGAAGCTGTTGTATGCAAGATCGCATCCTGTCATGTCGGTCGGCAAATGTCGTTACGTACCAGAGGTCATATGAAGGATCCATCCAGATCTCCACCATTCCAATGAGAGCCCGTGCAACGCTCTGCCTTAACTCCTTTTCGTCATTGTCTGTCCCAAGAGAGTCTGTTGCGCGCTCCTTCCCCTTCAGCTGGCCATTGAAGATGTCGACCGCCGCTTGGTAATGTTCCAATGCCTCATGGGGGTCATCGCTCAGTTGTGCAAGATAGAGATGCGCAGACGGCGGTGGGTTAAGCGGCGCGCCTGCTCGGGGAGGCAGCAGCGACTCAAAAGTCTGCGATCGGCTGTAGGATTCGTGATCCCGACTTAATCTACGGCTGAGCAAAGACGTACCACTTTGGCTCCTTCAAGGTCTCCAGTCTCAAGCTGGACGACACCTAGAAGTTCCTTCCCTTGGACATTATTTGGTTCTCTATCTAGTATTCTCCGAGAAAAGCGTCCCGCCAAATCGTAGTCACATTCAACTAGGAGAGACTGTGCCTTCTCGAGTAGAGAGGCGATGGTCGGTTCGCTCTTGCTTTCCTCGATATTTGATGTTTTCGCAGATACTACACTTGCTTTTTTCCTGGACTTTGTGCGTGTGCGCCCCATACTGAGAGTCAAAAGGTGGCGATCAGGAAGTCACCACAGGAAAAGAGTGATATACAGGTATTGAACTCGTAACGGAGCAGTTGCAAAGCAGCATCCTTGCACGAAGGGAAATTGACGTAGATCTCAATCTCGGGGACGCCCGATGCGATTTCGCTTGTCCGAGTGGGCCGGTGCCACAACCGTGACGCTGCCAATGTTACATCCGCCAGTCGCCATCCCAGCCTTTGTCGCGACCAGCCACAATCCAGAGTGTATCTTCTAGGATACCTTGAGGAGACTACCGAGCCATGCGCTCAACCGAGAACTACGCAGAATTGCAGGGGAAATGCGGGGAAGTGCAGGACAATTCCGAGTCTGACAGGCAGTTGTTCCTGGAGAGGCTACAAACCCTCTTCGACAAGAGTTTTGCAGACCTTCGCTCCTTTGCTGAGCGTGAATCACGTCCATTCGAAGAGGTTTGTAGAGAAATCTTGGCATTGAAAGAGCTGCTGTAAACCGAATACAGGTCAGAGATCAAGTGGCGAAGTGGTACTGCCAAGATCTCTTCAGTCCTATAGAAGTTCCGCAAGGTAGCTTGGCCGAAAGAGGTGAGAAGTCTGGGTCTAAAACTCCACGGCTTGCCTCATCCCTTCACTCAGTGTCTTCCGTCTTGCGATCGACCTCTCGAACACTTGAGTCCCTCGAAGAGCTAACAGGTCTTCAGTCGTTCTTCCTGGTAGTCAATCCGAGCGATTCTGCGGATGAAGGCTTCCTTGGTGGAACTGTTTCAGGCCGCGAATTCTGGAGGTGCCACAGGGGATGCGGCGCGGCAGGCGCGAAGCTCTTCCAGGAGCAATGCATGAAAGCCAAGGACGCGAAGAAGTCTGGGCTGCGTGCATTGTCGAATGTCCCACTCGTTAATGCTCCAGCGAGAAAGAAGGGTCCCGCAAGTTCGCTGAAATCAGAAGTCTACGCTTCTGTGCGCGACGCAATTAGGTGAGTGATCGATTGTACTTCGAATTCACTCACGTTCGTTATGCCTGCTGTAGAGCTGCATCTGGCATTCGCAATGCCGAGATGAAATGGACGGATCACTCAAAACTCGAAGTGGCATACGATATCCGCATAGTAGGATGGCCATCTTCAGTGCCACTGCAAAATCCTTCGCATCTCTCCGTTTCGCAGAACAAGCAGGTGCTGGAGGCGCTGCGAGCCGGAAGTATGTCCTTCGAGCGTATAATCGGGCCCCCGGCCACTGGCAATCATCCTAGCTCCTCGGGTTCGAGAGCGGATGACGATGGTTCCGAGGCGACGACTGAAGAGGCTATGGATATCTCCTGGGCCTACCAAGACCCAGACGAGCCAAATCCGCAGGTAAGCGTTCATCTTCCAAATGTCTAAAATCCTGCGCCGCGGCAATTGAAGGATAGTAATAGTAACGCACAATATTCTCTCTGCTTGTAATTTCCCATAGGGGTCGTCACCTGGTGCGCCGGGAGCGGAATGCAGTGCACTGGTTGGGGGGCGTAGTGTCGAAGCCGCCTGGCAAGCGGGACCACCATCTACTGTATCGGAGTCGATAACAGAGAACGAGTTACCCCAGAAACGACCACGGTTAGAATAGTCTACAGGTGCAATATATTGTGATGAACAGGCTATTGAGTAGCAAGACAGGACAGCAATGACCGAGTACGTCAACAGACTAGAGAACGTAGTGCACTGGATAGGATGATAGCTGTGTGTGAAGCGGTCTACAAACTGAGAACAATGACGTCGTATGAGGGTGATACTGCCACCTTCGCAATATAGCCAACCGGTGTCCTTTACAAACCGTCAGCAGCGAATGTCACAAACCGCAGAAGCCCCTTCTTCCTTACGGCAGCCATGCGCGTGCCAACACATGAGATTTGCCATTTGTCCACGGGATGCTTCTGGAAGTCGATCTCGAAGACGACGCGTTCAAGGCCGGCATACCGAGCATGGGAGAGCACGACGTCAAGGCCCTCCATGTTCAGTGCGCATAGATCCGACGCGTAGATAGAGATGGTTAACTCCTTGAGCTGTGCGGAATTTGCGGTGGAGAGTAAGATTACGATCCAGGATAGCGATGGTCGGTACGACGAATGTAACAATGTGAGACTGATGGTAGAACATTGGATACGGATACTGCGCAATCCAGTTGAATGGGTCAGTTCGAGCGCGCTTCTCCGCAGAACATCTGGGAATCGTGTCAAACGCCGAACTCGCGAGGGACGGATTTCTACAGACCTGCAGTGTCACCAGTCTCGCGGAATCCTATGACGAGGCGCTCCAGCGTAGGACCCACGGTCTTTAGCAGCTGGCTGACTGCTGACGCACATTTTTGTCCCGATATGGAGCAACTAAGTGCAGTGAGATCGGTGTGTATTCCTTCCTCGATCATCCAGTATAGAAAGGGCGCTGCATCCACCTTGTGGGACAACTCTAAGAATCGTAGGCGCGAATAGGACCGTGGAGACCCCTCACTCGGACTGCTGCTCCTGGGCAGCCATTGAATAGCAAGGAGGCGGAGCGAGTCGATACGGGGAAATGCACGGAGGAAGGCAGTAAAGTCACTGAACGCGAGAGCCTTGCATCCATCGACAGATAGGACTCGAATATGCTGAAAGTGCGGTTGTAGAGTGGCGGTCAGGGTATGGCTCAAAGGTAAAGCCGATATCCTCAGCGACTTGACCCTCGCCAGCAGACGCGTGTCCTCCGGAAGGACGCAGTGAAGCCATATGTCTGCCGCCGTCATGTCAGTCTCTGTGTGCGTGCGGGTTGGCGGGCCCAGAGTCGGCCATCGAACCATGCCCTTGTGGCTGTCGGCGGTCCACCAGTTTGACCCGCCCAGACTTCCATTGATCTCAATGTCCTGCATGTACGCGGCGATCGCGGGTGATGATTGTAGCAGGCGAGCGAACGCGTCTCCGGCGTGTCCCCTGTCTATGGAGATGGTGCGGAATAGATGGAAACGCGCGCGTGGGAGCCATGCTCGACATGTCAGAGTGCAAGCCTTCAGAGACTGGCGGTCTGAATGGAGCAGATCAATGACTCTGTCCCGTAACTCGCAGGGCAGGTCGTAGATGGGCGACCGTAACGCCTTTTCCCCATGCACACGGAGGAGTGTCTAGGAGACGTGTTGTCTGTGGTCAACGTGAAATTCCCATGAGCTAATTCCGTTTTGAACTTACTGTCTCGTGACTGCCGTAAACCTTTCGAGACATAGGTCTCCCTGGAAGATGTGATTATGCGCGACGAGCACTCCGCGGACGACTGCGATGGGCGTGAGTGACTCGGAACTTGGTAGCTCTGTGAACGGTTGGGTCTATGCGTTCGAGGTAGTGCGACGTACATATCTCCCGGATGCAGGCAACCTCCGATGCGCCCTGAACGTGATTCGAAGCCTGCACTGAGGCACCGTTTGCCTAGCTGCAGGGGCCGTGATTGGTGAAAGGACGAGGGTGTATGAGAGGACCTAGAGCAGGTCGTGATACACGAACCTTCGGAGTGAGCGTCAGGTCGTCTCGTAGTTCACAAGGCATTTGTCAACTCGGCCCGGCTTCTGTACATAGTCGATGATAGCAGCTGACGGCCATAGGCGACTGCCATTCAGTCTTCCCATCCTAGTCTCGGACCAGCCTCTCCTGGCCACCCTAATAGGGAACCCGTCCAGGAGAGTCTGGACGAAAACGAGCGCCCTAAGGGGACCTTTGCGTCTCGCGTCTTGTCACGTCTCGTCACACTCGCTCTCTTTTTTTTTTTTTTTTTATTAAATTCTGCGTGTTTAGAGCCCTAGCTACTTAAACTAATGCGGGCTTAGTAATGTTATTGAACGGGCTCATCCTCCTGGAGGGGGTGTACCCCCCAGGGCCAGAGCGTTTCCGGGCGGCAGGTACAGGTCTCGATCCCTGTACAGCGCCTCTTTGAGTTCCACGTCTTGTAGCTGACTCTGATCCGCCACGTCAGCGACGGCCAGGTCTAGAAGCGCGATAAGCTGCGGCGGTTGCGGGGTGGCTTCTTTGCTCCCCAACACGCTACCGCTGACGAAATTGTCCTCGTCGTCTGAGTCCTCCCAATTCGAGATCTCGGTTTGCCTGGCTTTCCACTCTTCGAGTGTCGCAGCATTCACCTGACCTGCGTGGTCGGGGTTGCTCGTCCAGGATGAATATAGCTCTTGCGCGAAGCGCTCAGCCCTGTCATACGAGTTGTCGATCCAATCAACGACTGCCTCGTGTTCCATATCGAATTGGACCGCGCCGAAGCCACGGAACCATTTCTTCATCATTTCCTCCCACTTGCCCTGGCGGTAGGACGTATGAGCGGTTAATCTGGCGACGTTGAACGATCGTTCTTCGCCGTTTTGCAGGTCGTCCCTGGCCTTGGCTAATATTTCAGCCCAGGTGAAGGATCCCACCAGCGGGTTGATTTTGACAAAATCAACAATATCGCTCGGTTTCCAGTTGCGCTGGAACCGAGAGTAGTACGTAGCCATGTTCTTCTGACGCCACCCGAAGGGGCCGATGAATGGCTTGTGGGAGTGTGGCTGGATGCGAATCCAGAACGGGCACTTGAATAGCTGGTGATCCCGGGTATCTAGTTGATCCCCGAGTCCGCACGCACATCTGATCGGTCCTTCTTTCTTGAACCGACGCCTGTATTCCCCAGAAGGGAAATGATTAGTGAGAATTCGCGCTACCTGGGCAGCACGGCTCTTCTCATGCCATTTCGTCAATCCTCCCCTCTTCATTAAGAAGTTGGAGTTTTTGACATTCGATGGTTTCAACTCTTTGTGATACCAGAAATTATTTCCCAAATACGCATTGGGTCGTGCAACAATGGAATCATCGGGTATGCCCCTGACTTTCTTCCATGTCTGATTTGTGTGGTCTGGATGTTTGTACTCCGATGCCCACGCATCTAACATTCGCTTTCTCACTTTCTGGAGGGCGAATGAATATGAGACGATGTCAGCCACTGGGGCATCTTCGTCCGTCGTTTCCGAAGCCAGCTTATCCACCGCTTCGTTCCATTCGATCCCGACATGGGATGGTGTCCATAGGAAGATTACCTCCCGGTCCGGTCTGTCCCGGAGTAATCTTCCCAATGCCTCGTTTGCCACCACGCCCGCCAATTGGCTGGGTCCGTTGATTGGCTTGATGCAGCGTCGCAAGTTTCCAATATTGTCACTTGCAAGCACTATGGTTGTGTCCTCGTCTCGGATATGATCCTCGAGGGCTCGTATACCCGCCGCTGAGGCCATGACCTCGGCGTCGAAGCTAGTGGAGCGTCCGGCACTGAATTTGCCTTCCGCTATTTTTTGGTTCTCCCTGGTGATGATCCAGGCTGATCCAGCCTTAGTGTTATCGAGGTTCGATCGATCAATTTTAGCAGACCCATCGGTCCACACTACTAGCGTTCGAGAGTTGAACACACGTTGCGTGACTTCCGGCATGCAGGTATTATCTACCCATTTGCGGAAGTCATCGCTTATCTTCCCGGTTTCTTTGTCCCTTTTAGGGGGGGGTTTGTTCGGGTCTTCGTTGTTCTTATCCCGCTTATCGCGATCAAAGAACTTCCATTGGACCTGGCCCTTGAACTTGTCAATGAGCCTGTCCCCAGGGCGGCACTTGGGATGCAGGGAGACAAATTCCTCCGTGCACTCCATCGCCATTCGACCATACGCCCTCAAGGGTGTTCTGGAGTTCTTTCTCTTCCCTTCCGGGAATGGGAACGTTATGTTATTGGTGTTGATTGTCCAATCGTTGTTGAGGAGTGCCCGCGTGGGATGTCCCTCATGTACAGTGCGAAGTCGAAGCGCATAGCGCTCCATGTATCGCGTGATGTTAACCTTGACAGGCACAAGTCCCGCAAGGTTATTCATTGCTCCGACGGGTGTGGTGCGGAAGCATCCACTGATCCATCTGGCCGCTCGGGATTGCGCGGTTTGCATCTCCGATGCAATCCACTTGATCCCCTTCCATCCTGGTTTCCACCAGAGTTGTGCTCCGTAGCACATGAGCGGTATCACGTGTGCTATATAGAGCTGTCGTTTTAGGGCAGGGGTAAACCCCCGCACCGAATTGCCCAGCATGGCCATGGAACTGACCGTGCTGGCAGCTTTGCACGCATAGAATTTTACGTGGGTTTTGAAACTCAGCTTCGGATGAAGCCAGAAGCCGAGGTATCGCATGCTTGAGGATGGGATGACTTCCGTCTCCCGTCCCCCTAATTGGACCCTGGCAGACGGGCCGAAAGGCCTATCTAGCCGCCAGGGTTTCCTCTTCTTCCAGAAATGCATCATTTCCAATTTGTCCGCCTCCGCGCCCAAACCTAGGTGCGTGAGGTCGTTCATCAATTGATGGAATATGAACTGGATCATTTCCACGTTCATTTCTATCTGAGATTTAGGCGATATGGAGAATCCTTTGGGGATTGCTACCATGATGCCTCCATCGTCTACAAAGAATTGTAGCGTGGCATTACCCGGCATGCGTTCGCCTACCGGATACAACTTGTGCAGGACCGGGGCTATGTATAGCCCCGATCCTACCGGTGACAAGGCAGAGCCCTGTCCCAGACCGAGGGGTACCTCGGTTCGGCCAGTGAGTTTCCCATTGAACAGATATCGTGTGAATCTGCCCGTGAGATAGTCGGCAAAGAAATCACAGAGGTCATCTGCGAAGCCTTGTTTGCGCATGATGGCAACCAGCATAGCGTGGTTGACAGACGGGTAGAACTGTGACACGTCCAATAATAGCATGGATGGCGTCAAGTCCCGGGCCCAGGCTTCGTGCACGAAGTGCACGACTTGCATGCCCGCGTCAGCTGTACTATGCTGTATAGTACCGCCGTATTGGCACGGATGGAACACGCCGGCTCTTTGGCCGTCGAATTGCATGCGCTTGGCTAAGATCTTTTCAAAGAGCTTACCGAAGACGCTCAACAAGCATATCGGACGATATGCCTTTGCTTTGGTGTAGTCCGGCTTATTGGGCTTGGGGATTACCACCGTTACTGAACGCTTGAACGCGTCCGGGAACTTGTGCAGTTTAATGCACGCATTGAAGTATGCCTTGAAAAAGACATAGACATGTGGGCCCCAATGGGTGTTACCATTCTTGCCGTATTCCACCATGTGGAAAATGCGCTTAGCCCATTCCCAGTTGGTGTGGTCTTCCCCACCGACCGAGGTGTTACTCGTGTCAGCAAGGTTCTCGGATATCTCCTCGGTGGAGATCTCGGGGAAGGTCCGCTTTTCAAATTGGCGGAATTCCTCTATGATGGACTCATCCACCAGTTTAGGGACCGATGGTGTGAACTGTTCACGGAACTCTTCCTGTAACTCCTGTTCAGAGGAAGCAAAGGATCCGTCCGCTCGTTTGATCTGCATGTTCGCAGCCTGCTTGCGAGGCTTTCCCCAGTCAACAAAACCGGAGATGAGCCTCGTATCCGCTTTTTCGAGTATTGCATCGAAAAATTTCTTTCGGGCTCGCCCTGAGGTGGCCCTTATCCAGGCAAGCGCTCTTCGGCGCCTGATATCGGAGAATTCTTGGACTTCTCGATAGGCATAGCATTGTGCCGTGTTGTATCCCACGGTCATGCCCGTCATGCGAACTAGTTCTCGCATCATCTTGCACTGCTTCCGTGCCTTCTTGAGCGCTAGTGCAGCCATGCTGCATTCTGCGTCCCACCATGTCTTGGAACGCCCCACCTTCTTTGGTTTCGAAGAGTGGGTGTCCCATGCCTTTTCCATGATTTCGAACAATTGTTCGCCCGTGGATTGAACTTGCTCAGCATCTACCCATGAGGTGGGTAGGCTGGCTATTCCTTTAGCGACGTCGATGCAGAATAAGGTGGATTCTTTACCGACTCGCTTAATGCTGGGGCTCGGCTCAGGGGCCTGGGTCGAGCTAATTTCCCACGTTAGCGGAGCGTGATCGCTCCGATGACGCGCGTTCGTGTTGACCTTGAGATGTTCAATCTCCCAGTCCGGATGGTACCACACGAGATCAAGAGTTCTCGGCGGCTGTCCTTGGGCGTTAGACCTCCACGTGGGCGGTCCGTCCATTTTATTTCCGAGGAAGAGGTGAGCTTCCGTGGAAAGGTCCCATAGCGCTCTCACGTTAGCCCCATGTGGGGCCCGCTCCGAGCGCTCGCGTGTTCTCCTGTCCCATGCTGGGTGGTGCAGGTTGAAGTCGCCGCACATTACAGAGATCTCTGTGAGTGCGTGAAGGTGATCAAGGACATGCATGATGGCATTTCCTCGTCCATTGTCATTGTACACGTTGAGGACATTTAGCGGTCCCCTCGGCGTACCTATCTCGACCAGAAGGCAATCCCGGTGACCCGGGAGTCTGGAATTAATGTGGGGCGAGGCGCCCTTCCACCGTTTGTGCACGTAGGTGCATACGCGAGATTTCTCCGCTGCGCCTAAGCATACGAAGTTTCTATGGCTCTGCGTCTGTTCGTACGCGTCACCATCTTTTGACTTAGAGGAAGGTACATTCTTGATGCTCCCCCAATATGGTTCTTGGATACAGATGACATCATTGTCTCTGTATCTCTCTAGTAGCTGAGTTGTGTTCTCAGCCGACTTCTGCACGTTCGCAGACACGAATTTAATACAATAATCGACTGTATCTGTTTGTACATCGTGGGACTCGGGTTCGGAGACCTGATCGGGACGTAAGAAAGGGGAGGGTATGTCTTTGCGCGCATACTCTAGCATAGTCCGTTGCCACGGAAGTAGCGGGCCGTCCTGTTGAAAGGTCGTGCCGTCAATGATCGCCTCCCACTGGTTAGGTAGGAGTGGTCCGTCTAACGCCTCGCGCCAGTCAGGTGGTCGCTCGGGCGGGGTCATGGGGGGAGGGATGGCTGATCCCCCCGGCTCAGTGTTAGCGTATGACAGTTGTGATGACATAAGGCAACATACTGTTTACGCGTGGTCCTGCTGCATGGGGTCCTCAACGTCGAGGCCCCGCAGCTCCGCGAGAGCGGCCGAGACTTCGGCTCCTAGCTCCCGTTCCTTAGCGGCACGTGCGTCGTCCGCCTCTTTCTTGAACTGCACCCGGAGCTTCTTACGCTCCCGGGCAGTCCGGCTCTTTTGGGAGTCAACTGACTCGGCTTCCTTCGCGTGCTGCACCAGCCACTCCTTCTCTTGATTGTGCTTCCAGAACTTGCACGAAGTCTGGGAAGCCGGTCCGTGCCCCGATACCTTGCAGTTGGGGCAGTAGTCATGTGCCTCGGGGCAAACCGCAGGGGCGGCGCCACCGGAGGCGATACGAGCTCCCTCGCAACAGAGCGCGTGCTCGTTGTGGAACTCCTCGGAGTGCTCCTCACCGCATCGTCCGCAGTGGGCAGCGGGCTGGTTGCACCGGGCGGCCGAGTGGCCCCAGCGCCAGCATTGGCGGCAGGCCGCTTGAGAGTTGCGGGCCTGCAGGATGACGACTGAACATGCCTTACCGTACATAAGGATGTTCGCCTTTTCGAGTCGGCGCGCGGTCGCACCGGAGTTGAAGTCACGGACCGCGCACAGGATTTGGCCTGTGCCGGCGCGCTCGTCGATAGTGGCGCGTGGTGCGTTCCCGAAGGGGATGCACGCGTCCAAGAAGGCAGCGGTCGCCTTATCCGTGCGGGCGTTCCTCTGCAGCTCGTGCCACAAAGATCCGATATCCCTCACCTGCTTCCGGCCTGCCGGGTCCTTCCAGGACAACGGCACGTTTCGGATCGCCATCTTAGTGAGCGTCCACATGTGCTCGACTAAGATATCGGCCGCGGGGATACCGCAGCGCTCCTCGATGACTTCGGGCAGCTTCTTTTTGAGCGCCTCGAATTCTCCGTCGTTGGGCCGGTCCACGAACGTGACCCACCAGTCCATCTCCGACTTCTTGAGCAACGTGCTCGAGGGTCGGTTCGCCGATCCCACCTCCGTGGTGAGGATGCTTGTGCACGCCGCCGTCATCATGTTGTCGGTGAAACACGCGACGACGAACGACTTGCTGAGTGACCGCACGACGATTTGTCGCGGGTGCACGCCTGCATTGCCCTGCTTGATGTGCACGGGCGGCTTCTGCTTCGGCTTCGCCTTGTCGAAAGGCGGCGGAGCGGGACCGAAGGCGCCCATTTCGGGAGCGACCTTGTTCTTTCCGTCCGGCAAGACGACTGTCGAGCCGCCGGTAGAGGGGAGGGGGATGACACCGCTCCACAAGGAAGCAGTGACAGAGCCCGCAGAGGGGGCCTGGAGGCCTTTGGCGATCGCCATGGCATCAGAGAGCTTGATTCCTGGGGCTAGTTCGCCCAGGGTCGATGCAGCGCGCAGCTGCCTCCAGTCCGACACCGTCGACAAATCCAAGATGTTGGTCGTCGCGGTGTCGGGGGTCGCGTGGTCCTTCGGGCGCTTGGCGTCCCGGGGTCCATCTTTCTTCTCCTCGCCGCCTTGCTTCTGCTCGGTTGCGGGCGTCTGAGCACGAGGCCGCTTGCGCGGGTCCTTCGTGGGCTTGTCGATGCGCACCTCCTTCTCCTTGCCCTTGGCAGCGGAGGCGGCGGTGGCCTTAGCATACGTCGGGGCGTCGATCCCCCTCGTAGCGATGTCGTCGATGCGACTGCTCAATGCCTTGAGCGTCGACTGAATGCCTGCGAGCCCCAAGTCAACCTTGGATAGCTCCTTTTCCACCCGCTCGTTGGTCTTCTCGACGAGCTGGTCAGCTAAGCCCGCGACCACATCGTGGTCCGACTTCATCTTCTCCACCAACTGCGTGACGCCTTTGATGTCGTTGTGCAGAGTAAGGCGCTCGTTCTGCGCGCGTTTCTCTGCCTTCTCACGGGTCGCCTCGATGCGCATTTCGCGCTCGTGGGTTCGACTCCACATCTCACGGATCTCGGCGTACTCCTCGTCCGCCCGCTCCCTAACTAAACTCATGCCCTGTGGGCACGCGTATCCCCAGGCTGCGATTATGCGCCCGAGACTCTCAGAGATGGGACGCCAGAACGATCCGGCGCCCTCCAGCTCATAAACGTTTTCGTCGACCTCTTCGGTGACGTGCTCTTTGAGCGCTTCTCGCGCTGACTCTAGGAACTCTGCCATCCCGTTCAGGTTCATAGCGATGGCCGCTGCCGCGTCTCCTGAGGTCCAGTTGAGTTCGTCTTGGCATCGGGGCCACAAGCCTGGAATGGCTCGGAACCTGATGATGTCGACCTCCATCTCGCTTGGATAGCGGTCAGGAGTGGGGGACGGAGGCGTGGAAGGCCTGGGCGTGGTGGCCAGGCTCTCGTGCTCCGACGGCAAAGATACCGCCAGGGACGGGGCCCGGTCTTGTGTCTGCGGCTGCTCGGCACGTTTAAGCGCCGGGTTATCGCGATGTTCAGATTGAGAGGCGGTACGCACCGCTGCTCCCTCTGGGAGGGGTGTAGCTCGCTC